>RCIC01000009.1:2800000-3082500 GCA_018883505.1 Ceratosolen fusciceps
TTAAAAAATATCTTTAGCTTGAACGACTTTCAAATGTTCGTAATATACACGTAAATATCATTAGAGTAATTTTTTTTGTTTCTAATGATTTACAGAGTAGTACAAAATAGTAGGGAATAGTACTAAACTTGTGTTGTAACAGGTAAATTTTTAATAAAAATCTGTGATAATGACGATGACGTTTTATAGGTATTTTCGATATTATTAAAAGAGGAAAAAGCGGGTTTTAAGAGTAAGAGAGAGTGTGTGCGCGGGTGTGCGCACGCGCGTATGAGGGAAGAAGAAAGATGAGAATAAAAGCAGAAGTGAGAAGTCAAGTATCGAAAAGGATTCGGAAGGGAAGAAAACTGCACGATAAGGCAGTACTTGTCTACTGCCTCGTCCCTTCTCTTTTCTTCGGTTCATTTTATGTCATAGAAATCCAGATGAAGGTATCAATGAATATTTATCCGCCTCTGCTTTGCAAAAAGATAAGAGAACTTCATTTCGCCCGTTAACAATGTCTTCCATCGTTTCTCACCCCTCTTCACCCACCTACCCTCTCTCTCTCTCTCTCTCTCTCTCTCTCCCCCCTTCCTCTTTGAGGTGCTCTATTTCACGACCGAGACAATCGTGAGACAATCAGATAGAAAATTTATTAGGAATTAATAATGTTTCAAATTTTATTTGAAAAACTACAAAGTAACTTCCATAACATGTATCAATCGCTGTGACTGTACAGTTTATCTTCGTATACCCATCAATCGAAAGACTAATTACAATTTTTATTTTTTAAAAGAAAAAAATAAGGAATATTTCATGTTATTGGGATTATTCGAATTTACGTTTTTATATAATATTAATTATTTCGTATCAATGATGTATTCGTCGAGTGTATACGAGATTATAAAGAATTAGCACAGGTTATGGATTTAATGATACGTAATAATGCAATACGTTAAAGAAAGTAGTGATTCTTGTGCATCGTGCAAAGGAAACGGATAGAAATAGATAATGATTATGGGAATATTGAAAGGTGTATAAGAATGAAGGATCGGTACGGCGGAGCAGTGTACCGGTAAGCTTTGGCTTTTAATATTTTAAGGCTGAATATTAAGGAAATAGGGAAAGGGAGGAAATAGTGAAGGAGAGAGAATAAAAAAAAATTATACATGTAGCTAGGGTAAAAGGTAACCTCCCACAACACTTGAGGAGTGCGAAGAAAATATCGCGGAAAGTGGAAAAAGTATGGTGGCCGGTGAGAGGTTGCACGAGGGCTGCAGGGAGGAGGGAGTTAGCGAGTGGGTGAGGTTCGAAGCGGATCAGAGGTAGAGGGATAGCGTGAAGGAGAGCATCGGGTTGATAGAAGGGGGAAAGAGGTGAACAACAAAAGACGTTTGTTATTGGGTAGCATTCGGAATTGTCTTTGTGTCGAGGTGCGTCCTTATTGGCCGATGCAGCCGCCTACCTTGCGCCCCCGCCCGCTAGTCGCCACCCCCATTTCTCTGACACGCGCATTCCCCTTCGCCGTTTTATTTCACCCTTTACCCTCCTCCTCCATCGCCTCCTCCACCCACATCGCCTCCTCCGCAAACCTCCTCCTCCTCCTCCCCCCTCACCACCGCCTGCACTACCTCCTGCACTACCTCCTCCTTTTCCTCTTCCTCCTCCTCCTCCTCATTCACATCCACCACCTCCGGCACTCCCGATACCGCTCTCTCCCTCTCTCCCTCGTCCCTTCTCTCCTCCTCCTCCTCCTCCTCCTCCTCCTCATACCCCCCGTTCCCCCCAGCCACTGCCACTGCCCCTTTCTCCCACACCAATCCACCGCTTTCTCGGAGTACATAGGTATGTATTGAGACGACGATGCGCGCGCTCACGGCGGAGGACTACCGGCGTATACAGGACGGCCGAACGAAAGCCAAAAGGACGAAACACGCTCGCCTCCTGCAGACTACCACCCACCTTCTCGTCACCTTCCGTTCTCCGGAGCCTTTCCAGAGCCAACGACGTCAGAACCTATCCCCCTCAAATCTTCTTATTTTCCCTATAACGTTCGCCAGCTTCCTCCTCTCTCCGCTTATTTTTCATTCCCAACGTTTCTCCTTCCATTTCTTCTGTCCTTCACTGTTTACTTCTCACTCTCGGACATCGACCTTTTGCCCTTCCCTTAAAATCCCTTATTTCGTTTTATTGTCCCATAATGATCGATGCCAAATCATCGTCCTCAAAGATACATCATTTGTAATCTTACTCTCAATTAATTATTAAGCTTCAGAACTTTGTCTCTTTTCACCAATACTTTCATAGCTAATAGGCTTTAGATTATCTACGTATAAGCGGATAAACATTCTGCGATGAGGCTTTGGTTTGTTGTTACGTCTGTATTGGGAGGATTTCGCCATGGCAAATCATCGAATATAACAAAATCCGCAATTCCTCGTTGATGGTTATGTTTATTAATTACGGTATTTTCTATGCGTATGATAGGTTATATGGCTCCTCCAAGTGTTGCCTCCCACATTAATCTTTGAAATAACTCTGGGACTGCTTTCTCGAGTTATTCGAAATAACTGTCACCGGAGCAACTAACTTTTTGAGCTCTCGGGACGTGCAATCGAGGTGGAAGCCAAGACAAGACAAAAAAGAATGCGAATAAAGAAGATAGAGATGGTAACCGTCCAAATAACCATCGAGCAGAACGACCATCAGCCCCCCCTTCCCCGCCCCCGCCACCTACTCCAATGCGAACTATCCCCCCGATCTCCTCGCGATCCTCCTCGTCCGTCGTTGGTAGCTACCAACGACGACGACGACGACGACGACGACGACGACGACGTTGACGCCGACCTCGCTGTGACCTCCGCCAACGTTACCGCCACCGCCATCGAACTTAGATACTCTTCACGTGCATAAAACATTGAAGTATATGCTCGATATTGAGCAAAAGTGACATTTTATGAACGAATCAACTCTTTCAGGAATGAAAATCAATTCCATATTCAATGTATTCTTCGGTTTAAGTAGTCCCACTGAATTATTGCTGATGAATTTTTGGCTTATCGGTTGCCAAAGTATTTATTATGTCTGGAGTACTTGATAAAACGATATGAAATCAATTTTATAAGGTAAAATACAATTTTATGCAATTCAATTATTCGGAATCGGACTTTCGAAGCGCTACTAAGCCTTCTTCCTAAACTAAGCTCTGTTCTTTCTAATATTATACGATAAATATTATTAAGACTTGTAATTCTTAGAAAATTCGTTAACGATATATGGTTTTATTGTGTTTCAGGTAAACAATATTCAAATTAGCATACGAATACGATGAATTTGGCTTAGTAAGTATAGTAATATAATAAATATTTTATCATGATTGAGAATTTATATTGTTCGATAATAACTTCCACTCGATACAGAATTAGAAAGTCAGGATCCGTATTGATTATTTATCATTGCCAAATATTTTGCAAGATTTTGCGAATAATTGAGCTTTTTCAGCAATAAATCATTCGTTAATTAAAAAAATTCCTCATGATTATTTAATTGATCGAATAAAAATATATATTGATTGGCGTTAAAGCGTTTCCTTCAATTTCACGATCACGGTGTTCTTTTATTGTTATATATTACACAGAGGATCCACGCTTAATTTAGATGACGTAAAGAAAAATTCCCGATAAAGAGATATCCCACTTATTGCATAAAAAGTATAAAGAGAATTCGATTTTATTTATGTACGACATAAATGGCTTTCTCTGGCTGATTAATTTCCGTGCGATCGCTAATAGAGGGTCGAATATTTATTTTTTATGCCAGCATAAATCTAAAGACAATACAGGTATTGCAGTTGGCGAAATAACTTAAATAATGGTTATCGAGTATTCGGAGAAACTTGCACGAAAGGTCAGTCTTGGATAAAAATTTGATACTGATCATTATGGTATTCTTGACCAACTTATACATACACTTGAATAAACTTATACAAGCACAATAAGATGAACAAGAGATTGAATTTATTACACGTATCCATATCACACAATCTTGCCAATTACTAGATTCTTATAAATTTCTGATTAAATAATCATTCTCCAATTCTGAAGAAGTTCGAAAATGTTAAGAAAATGACTATTTCAATAGCTAATGTATCGGAGGAATCTGCGGTTGTATTACAATAAAACAAACAGAAAGTACAGTATTTATTTAATTATTGTAAATATATAATTGTACTGGAATGTCGTTGGAGGGTTTGATAATTAAAGAGTTAAACTGAAATGCAGGAGGAATATTTTTCATTTTCTATAATTCAAAGCCGTTTGATTGTTCATTACAGAGAGAAATTTATTTTCCTTCAGCGAGCTCAAAGTTATTTATAAAAAAATATCAAATAATATATTATTCTCCGTGCGCGTTGATAAACAACATATAGATAATGAAAAGTTTGTCATTTTAAAAACAAATGTCCGTTCTATTTGATGGTAACTTTGGTACCGAATCGATTTGTTCGATTGTTCTAATGGAAAAAAAAAGGGAAGAATGGTTGAGAAGTTTCAAGAAATAAGTAAAAAAATAAGTAGCCGCCCCGTTTCTTCTTCTTCAGCTTCGGCTGCAACGCGTATACACCATTCCCTCCCCCCTCCCTATCTCTCTCCCCCTCTCTCTCTCTCTCTCTCTCTCTCTCTCTCTCTCTCTCTCTCTCTCTCTATCCATGTTATCCATCTCTTTCTTGGTGAGTTATCATTGTAGAGTAAATGAGAGGAAGGAGAAGGTAGCGCGATGGTGAAGGAGGTGGTGGAGAACGAGGGCGTCGCACCTCCGTCGACGCCAATCTCCCCACCAATGCCTGCCAGGCCATAAACCGCCCTCCCACGTACACAGTCTGAATCGCAGTTCTCCGTTGCACCGAGGGACCAACACCGCATTCCTAGTAGTCCAGGTAAAGCCATGGCGCATGCGGATCCACTTCCGGGAGTTCCGGGACCTTCCCGCTTACGACCAAACCTCGATTCATACGATATTTAATATTATATTCTGGAGAAATATCGTGTCCTTTAAGGATGAGACCTTCGAATGCACCAACCATGGTTCTCGTACCCGCCCTGCTAGATATATAGCAAAACCAGCCCCTTATATTACGTGCGTTTGTTAGGATTATCTCCAAATGGGATCAAATGATCAATACTTGTCTGATAATAATGTCTATCTTCTGTCTATCGTACTGATATTGATTGTCCTATATATATATATACATATATATTTATATATTGCTAATGTTGATCGAGATATCCATCGATAAATATTTTTAATTTCGTTATGATTAATCAAGAGCTTTTTCTAGTATTTATTAAAGTATGCGAAAATATTTAGTATTATTTATGGAGCCCGGGGGTTATGGGGGAAATTTTTGTATTCGATCGAGAAAAGAGAAAAGGAGCCTTGAAAATCCTATACGAGGATCGAAGTAATAAAAGTGATTGTATTAAAGAGATAACGATCTATGTAGAGAGGGGAAATTGAAAAATGTCATTATTTATAAATATTAGCGAGAGCGGAATGTTAAGGAATCGAGATCGGAGTATGGGGAGAGTTATTTGTTTAGTTTCCGATTTGTATTCCGAGGCTCGGCGATGAGGGCGCTCCAGTCGCTCCCAGAATTACTTGGCTTTATTGGCCGATAAAAGCAAAGGGCATATATATTTTTAATATACATTTGTGTATATGTGGGAGGGGGGAAGGATGGAAGCTCCGGATCCATTGGAATTCGTCATTCTTAATGAAATTACGAATAGAGAAAGAGGCTCCAGTCGATATAAAGTTTAAGGTAAAAAAGCAAGAGAGCGTAATTGGAGTAATTAAAGTTATTAATTCAAGGGATAGGATGACGAAGGAAAGGATCGTGAACGTGGGAATGCGTGAGTCGGACAGACCACCTCCGCGCTACAACGATATCAGGGAGTATATAAGAGTAGTCTGTTCGCATGACGTCAGGAGCGTGGGGGAAGGGGGCTGAGAAAGCCTTACTGCGTGGGTGTATGTAGGCGAGAGGGCGAAAGGCTTAGCCGTGGCGAAGGCAGAAGGCAGAAGCAGCGGTAGAGGCACGCAAGGGGAAGTGTATTATAATTCCGTCTTGCTTACTCCCGACGGCCCCGTTCCCCCTTGCTTTTCGCTGCCTCCTCTCCTTATCGGCGGCCACCGAGGCTGCTACAGCGACTACCTACCTACCTACCTACCTACCTACCTACCTATCCCCCTTCAGGGCATCGAATTGCGCGCGCAACCGAGCGCGTTCAACCCGCTGCTGCCGCTGCTGGTGGTGTTGGTGTTGTTGGTGTTGCTGCTGCTGCTGCTTCTGCTTCTGCTGTTGCTGCTGCTGGTGCTGCTTCTGCTGCTGCTGCTGCTGCTGCTGCTGGTGGTGCTAGTGGTGCTGGTGCTGGTGCTGCTGCCGCTGCCGCTGCCGCCGTTGCCGCCGTTGCCGCCGCTACCGCTACTGCATGCCATTGTATACGCTTAAATATTGCATTGTTGTCTTTAACGGGCCACCCGCCGAGAGGAAAACAAGCCGCGTCTCCGGCCTGCTCCGGCTTTGGCCCGACTCGTCGTCGTCTACTGTCACGCGTGACTGTGCGCGAGTGCGAGGACTCTTAACACCGGACCCCTCCCCCCTACCACCCCACCCACCCACCCACCCACAATTTACTACCCCACCTCATTCACCTCACCCACTTCGCCCCCTCTAACGACTTAATTGACATTAACCAGTGGGAGTAGGAGTGCGAGGACTACGAGGACGACTACGACATTCGGCCTTCGTTATAGGTAACTACGATTTTTTTAACTGGTTTTTCGCATTTTAGCTGACGAATTACTGATTATCTATCTTATCTATCGTCTACAAAGTTCATCCCTCCTTCCCCCTGCCGACCCTTAGCAAATACTTATACGCTACTTACCTCCATGTTCTGTCGAATAACAACGGCCACTCGAGACGATTGTTTCGAAACGCCCTCCTCCCCTACACGGAATTACTTTTGTGAATTTACCCAAATCTATCCATTGCTTCCAGTCTTCGTTACCTTGCTTTTTTTTCTTTTTCTTTGTTTTTTTCTTTTTTATTAGCCCCGATAAGCCGATTCTACGCGTAGATTATAACGCGCGGAACACAAATACGTTACGGTACATGTGTATCGTCCCCACCGATGGACATCAGCTTGTATTACTTAGACCTTTAATCGCCAACGTGATATTAATTTTTAGTCAGCCAGAAACGTTTTCACCTAAACTTCCTTACTTGTTCCATTATTGCAGTACGAATGCTTAATGATTATCATTGACGGGCGGGGGTGGGACGGGGGCGATAGCGAGAGTCTCGATAACGTCGAGACCATTAACAATAAACGGAAAAGAGCTAAAGTGCCATTTTAGTCATAGAGAAAGAGAAACAGAAATCAGGCGATAGATAAATAAATAAATAAATAAATAAATAAAGAAAAAAAAATATATATACAAAGATAAAAAAGACAAAGTTATTAAAACCTTTGCCCTGCTGCTGGATGTTGATAAGCGATGATCAGTGCTCCTTCGACTAATAATTATATTATTATAGTAAGTGGTCAGTCACTAAAGAATCTAAGTGTAGGAGTAATGAATCGTGTTGATTCGAACGGGAGTAAAGTTTGTGAAGAGAGCCTACGGAAGCGTTGCAGTATCGGTTCTTTATCGAACGCGAGGGTCGAGGTCAGTCCGTCTGACTCGAGCGGCCGCTCACTACTGCATCGCCCAAGGCCGTGCCCCCGTCGGCGTCCACCCCCCACCTGCGGCTTACCACCACCCACACCGCGGGGGTGTGTAGACAGCAGTCCTACCCCAGCGGACTCCCTACCCAGCATCCTCGTAAGGGGCCACCCCTCTGGGTACTGGCTCCGATGGCACTCGCTGTTGGTGGAGGTGGTGTTGCTTGCGGTGCTCGTGGTGGTGGCGAGGGCGACGGCGACAGCAACAGCGGCATCTCAATAACAAGTATTCTCCGCTATGGGCATTGAACACAACACAGCAAGTGCACCGCCCCGACACCTGCCCGACCCATCCCCCTCCCGCTCTAGGCATTTGTTTCTCGGTGTTTAGTATCTCGCGGGGGCGCGCGCGCGCCCGCCCGGGAGGGAGGCCGAACAGCCAAAGCTTCTGCCGAGCCGTTGCACGCCACTACATTCGCGCTGCATGCGGCGGCGCGCCAAGACCTCGGGGCTACGCACGAGTCTGCGACCGGAGCTTCCTTCGCTCTCTTCTTTCCTGCTCAACGTATGTACGTATCGCACGATTATGTATGTGTGTTCCCTGCGGGACCCCCGTAACCCCAATAACCTCTGTCTCTGCCTCGCTCACCCGCTCACTTGCTCGCTATCGCTCGTCTCACTCACTCTCTCTCTCTCTCTCTCTCTCTCGCTCTCGCTCTCTCGCTCTATCTCGCTCTCTATCTCGCTCTCTATCTCGCTCCAAGTCGCTCCTGCTTCTGTCGCGTAACGATCCTTCGATCCTTTCCCTCGATACGTAGAATCGGCGACTGCTGCACCTTACGCAAACGCCGATCGTACGCATATGAACTGCTCCTGACAGCGGCCACCACCTTCTTGACTCTTTCTACTTAGCTGCCCCGACCGCCTCCCGCTCTTTCCCGAATTTCGATGGCAGTGCAATTTCACTTTAAGAAAGAGAGAGAGAGAAAGAGAGAGAGAGAGAGAGCGAGAGAAACGGGCTGGGGGGTGGGGGTCAGAGGTGGATACGGTCTATCTAATACTGACTCCCCTCTTGCCGCCCCACTTCCGTACCTCTTGCCTCTCAAAATACTTTAGCCCCTCCTTTTACATACGCATACTCTCACCCCCCCCTCTGCCTCTCTTCTCTCTCTATCTCTCTATCTCACCCCCTCTATCACCCTTCTCTCTCACCCCATCAGCCACCACCCCTCTCTCTCTTTCTTGCTTAGGCCTTCTTTTATTTTACTTACATACACATCCTCATTCTACTGACTCTTCAACTTTTTCATTTTTCTTAAAATATTTCACTCTATGCTTCTTTCCGTCCTTTTTGTTCTTTTTGAGTGTTATGCCTATTATAGTATATCATCTCCTTTCAGCCCTCTATCCTATTTCATTTTTATATCTTCGAGTTTTTTTAAATTATCCCCGCGCTCTCTCTCTCTCTCTCTCTCTCTCTCTCTCTCTCTCTCTGTTATCTGTTTCAAATTCTCTAAGACATTTTTTGCATTCTTTTATGATTTTCCAATGAATAATTTTTGTAATTTCGCCATTTTATTGCTTTAGCAATTCATACTTCAATTTCCACTTAGTGACTTATACCAATACCAGTTTATATTGTTATTTTCCTCTTATTATTATTATTATTATTATTATTGCTATTGCTATTTTTGTTTTTGTTGTTAGTGATTACAAATACTATGTTATTAAGTATTTGTTTGCTATTTCAGGAGTCAATTCTATTCACTTTTAAAAGTCATTTAATTTTATGTTAAATAACTTCGTTTATTATTTCTTTATCTTGTCATTAACTATTTATGAATGGAATTGCCCATTTTTTTTCCCGATGCTCTGCATTATACATCTCATTTCTTCGTTTGTAATTTATATAAATTATAAAACGAAATGTTTTAAAAACCTGGTTTACCTTATTAATGTTAAATTTACATATCGCGATGATGTTATCTATCACAGAATATTTTATAACGTCATTATTCTTAACATCTGTTCCCTCAAAATATCAACAGAGACAATAAAAATTCCATTTTTCTCATTGCTCCTTTTACAGATTTTCCCCTTTTGCCGGCAACTTCCCTCTTACCTTTACGACATACGCTTCATTTATAATTATTTTTGGCGCTTGTGAATTACTTAAAAATATTACAAGAAAAGTGATGTGATTGTGACAATTCATGTTTATTCGAAGAAAAATAAAGTGCTTAAAAAGTATAATAATAAATAAAAAATAAAAATAAAAATAAATAAAATCATGGTTAGTTATCTCGGTTGTCTCAACGTAATTCTGAACGAATATAATAAAAGTGCTTCTTGTGCTTACGCAAGTGATGTGGGACATTGGATCTTCAAGTATCAAGAATTTTTTTTCAAGTGCATAATTGTGTACGAAATCATTTAATGAAGTAATGGCCATTCACGATATCAATAAGCTCTATATAAATAGGAGAAAGTTATAAGAATTATAATAATTCGTAGAAACGATCTGATAGAGTCGGAGCCTAAGGCCTTTCATATACTAAAGTATACTTGCATTGTAAATAATTGAAAAATACATTCATGTCACCACAACGAATTTCCAAGCCTTGCAATTAGATCACGTGTTTTTGAAAATGGATTATGACTTAAGTGATTGCACTTACTTTTAAGTTCTTTAATGATAAGATTAATTTCTTGTGATTTTCGGTTTAATAATTAATTCACAGGATAATTAAACGTTATGTCGATAAATGAAAAGTCCCACGTTTTTTAATTATTTTGACCTCTTGGATTATTTTTAACCTAAATAAAAGTACTTGCGCGTAATATCTGAAATAAGGAAGTATTATTTATTAAACAAATGCTGCTGTCCTGGATAATAGTTCGTCGTCGGGAATGTGAATAAAAATATTGTAAACCATTCGTTATCTCGAATTGTAAAGGCTTGTTGTCATTCTACGTGCTTATTGAAGGAGACGTTAAGAACGTTAGAAAAAAGGAATATACATTTGTGATTTTACTGAGAAAATACATATTAGCCTGAGTATTTTAACCTGACTGTGCTTGTATACATACATATATGGACATATAAACGGCCGTTCATGACTCGTAGAGTATTTTTTGAAAGAGCTCGTATTCAGGTTAAACTAACTGTCGTGAGCTCCTGGCTACAAAAACTATTTTCTATATGTATAAATAATAGGTGTATACAAAGTGTACACTAACCTCCTTCATCTTTTACTTTATACCTCTTTCCTATTTTATTTATTTTTTTTTTTATTCCACGATACGCTATTCTACGCGAAGCATTACGACGATAAATATTACGACGACGACTCTTATTTAGAATTTAATTTTTAAAATGAATTTTTTTTTTCACTAATAACAACGACGTCCAATGAAAAGGAATGAATTTTTTCTCGACAAAAAATATGGTAAATAGAGATTAAGTATAGTACGAGTGTTGATAGAAACTATACGAACAGAAATTATCTTTCTAAACCCAATCGAACCTGTTTAGACTCCATTTATCAGTTGACTCATTATTTTATGATTTTTCTTCAATAATATCTAAAATTAGTAGAGTCGACTAGCCGTTTTATAATTATTTCTTCTACGAGATAAATTTTAACATTTAATTTTAATAATAATACAGTTCGTTTGTTCTTATTCGTTCCTATATTCGTAATATCTATAAAAATAATAACGTTTTACAAGGATCAAGCAAGCGATATAATTTGTAATTTACAGAGGAATTACAATCTTATAAACTATTAATTAAAAGGCAATATTATGTCCTGAAATTTAAAATTTCTTTTAATGGATTTCGTATTTCATTAAACCAAAGTTTATAAAAAGTCGAGAACTAATTTTCACATAAATTGCATTAGCATAGTAAAATTAATTTTTTTACAAAGCATATTAATAACTATACAATGAATTATTAAGATTTCTTTGAAATAATAATAAATAGTGAGTTATTAAACGTAAATAATTATTATGGATATAAATTACATTAATTTATTCGTTTTTTATTTCCAATATTTAAATTCGTACCGTAGAGTGAAAACTTCTTTTTTTTCAATACAGGAACGTGACAACCGAGCTAAATACAAAATTTAAACATATACAAGTATTATTAAGAGATGTAGTTGCTTATTACTGATTATTAATCAGTGCTGTTATAATTGCAAAAAATTGTAAATTTATTTAAAATTGAAAAATGTATACTATTAGCGTGAAGTAGAAGAATATTATTGATGTGAATTGACAAAAATATGAATAAAAAGAGTGTTGTTTAAATTTTGTATTGAAAATTACAATAAAATCAATGAATCAGCTAATAAATATAATAAATCGAATGATTAATGAAGAAACGCAATTTATTAAAAGGCAATTTATTCATAAATTTCGCTTATGCATTTCCATTTCTCTAATCTGGCATAAAAATTATCTTTAAATGATGTTTTACATCGTGATCTGTTAAAGAAATTTTCACGAAAAAAATAACTATTTTTAAAATACTGAAATTGAATAAGCTGCTAATAAAATCTTCAAGGATGTTAACATAAATCTCTTGGTAAATTATACTCTGTATTTCGAGTTGAAACAAAGTGAAATCGTTATTAAATTCAGTCCGTACCATTTACCGCACATTTACAAAATTATTTTTAAATAATTAATTAGTTTAAAAACTTAATTATACGTATGAAAAATAACTAAAAAATTTTAAGTCTAGCATTCGTATTAGATGAATTATTAGAATGTTTTTCTATACATTTTCTATATATTCTATATATTTCATTCGATAATTAGATCTGATTTTTTTATAATACTTTTCATAATATTTTAGAATCAATATAAAGTGAATAATTAATAAAAAGAAAGAAAATAGTTATTAAATAGATAAAAAAAACTTGACAAAATGACGATGATAATTCAAGTACAGTGATTAAAAAAACGAGATCTTTATATATAACTGACGGATCATCGTATATTTCTGAATAAGTGCATTAATTACTAAATGCAAATGCTTATTACAAAGCATGTGTTAGATATGTTAAGGAATCTACTTAAACTAAAGGTGCTTTGACTTTCTCGAATAATCAATTACAAATAAATTAAAATTATTACTTTTATTACTATTATTAATTCTATTCCTTAATTGATGTTCTCAATGATCTGATTCATTACGTATGTAATCCTTTCCATTTCACCTCAGTTATTCTGTTGCAATATATAAAGTTGTTAAACTTTACTGAGACTATCTGTATATTACGGATATGCTCGATAATTGAAATTAACGAAAAAAAAATTTTACAAGTTATTGTGAAATTATTTTAATGAATAACAATCGATTTGCTTATCGTACATATAATAGTTATTAAATTTATACATTCAATTAGCAGTATATAAAGACAATGATAAATGATATTATAATATTTATATATTAATAAACCATAATATTGTTTTTAAATCGTAACTTTAGAAAATGATTTACTTAATATATAGATCATTAAGAAAAAGCAAACGGAACTTAAATTTTTCACTTTAACTATATAACAAAGAGTGAAGAAACTAAAAGCTTGCATTTTTCAAGCCTCAGCGTAGAACGTGTACATTAGATATAAAAAAAGCTTTTATTATCTTTTCATCTATAAAGGTATTTACAGCTCCGTAATTAGGTACATGTAGGCAGTAAACAGAGTAATATTTAACCGACTTTTTTTTTGTGAATTTTGAAAATTTTCTATAAGTAGTGTTGTACATAATATTAAACGAATTATTTCTATTTAATAATCGCAATCATATATTTTTAATTAATACAATAGCATAATAACAGCAATAATAATACACCTAATAATAATAATATAAATAATAATAATAAAGAGGCCTTAAAAAAAATAGTTAGCGAGTCATTAGATTGAGGGAGAGAAATTTATTCGATCCATTTATTCATATATTTTCAGAGCAAATCTTCGTATTTATAGCATTTATGAAGTAATAGTTTCACATTGCTCAAATCCGTATGTGTATGAAGCATCTTACAGATGGAAAATATTCCAGGGATATATCGACACTCTCGATATACAACAATATAGAGTCGGCGGAGTTGAAGGAGAAATTGTCTCATAAAGTATCAGGTCATTTGTCATACTAAGTTTGACGAGCGAGAGAAAAAACAGTCGACCGTATGAATGTAAAGAGAGATAGAGAGAGAGAGAGAGAGAGAGAGAAGCAAAAAGAGGAGAAAATAATCTGCGCTTTCGTGTAGCGACAGATGAAGAAAGGGAGAATCGTGACTTAGTGTTGCGTTTCACTTCACTTACTCATATACGACACGCGACAATTTTAAGCTCGAATTATTATGTGCAATGTATCTCGCTTAAAATTCATCAATATATAGGGAATATTTTTTTCATTTTTCTCCTTCTTTTACTTTAAAGATTTTCTCGAACGAAATAATTAGTTGGATATCAATTCAGAGATTACTTAAGCAATATGAAAATATCGTATTTTCAAGTAGAGTAAAATATGCGTTTTTCAACGGTGACTATTTCGATTTTCAAGATTCATTGTTAGTTTTGTAATTATAATAATAATGATGGTGATAAAGATGATGATAATGATGATGATGATGATGATATTGATGAAAGTTACAATTGCTTATGAATAAATAAATAAATAAATAAATAAATAAATAAATAAAAAGTTATATGCGACAGTAACATTGAGAAAATAAATTTTTGCAAATATAAAGTTAAATTATTTAGAGTACGTAATCGCATGAGAGAGAGAGAGAGAGAGAGAGAGAATCAGTAAACAGACTTGAATGTGGAATCTTGAACTGAACAAGGAAGAAAGTCGAAAAGCTGTATAGAGATACGAAAACAAAGTAATGAAATGCCTGGGTACGTGAGGAAGAGTTATACCGAAGCAACGAAACAAATAAAAGATACTTAAAACAAACATTAGCGCGTGATATACGAGATTCAGGCGATTCGACGACGATATGAGGATACATACGGTGATCCGGTCGAGCCTTTGGCTCGCGTCCTTTTTCTCATCTCCCGTTTTTTACGCCAACACACGAATAATATAATCTTCTGTATTTACTTCCCAAGCTTCTCCCCCCACCCCGCTCAACCACCCCCAACCACCCCACGCCCTCCCATTTATTAAGGCCTCATAGTATTAGGTCATCGCGTGTGGCCGAGCAATCAGAGAAGTCAACTTTCATGTATATCCCGTTTCGGATTAGCCTTCAGTCGATACCCGCCCATCCTGATGCTTCTTACCTGCCTGTCGTATTAATCAATTCGTCGGAATTATGCAGTTATATGGAGCGATTGACGATGAGGCCGGCTATCGGCAGAGGCAATCGCGATCTACCAAAGCCAATGAGCATTAGCACGTGCATTATCGATTAAAGGATCATAAAATATCTACGGGCTCGTCTCTCGTTAAATTAAAGATTCGTAAGGTTCGACAGCTATTCATAAGCCTTTTATTATTTGGAAAGTAGCTTCCAAGTGGGGGGGTGGGGTGTGGGGAGATGGGTGGAGACGTCCGCGGATGAGGAAAAGTATCGGTGAAATTTCAGTAAATTTCATTGCCCGTAGTTGTAACGAGAGACAAGCAGAGACACACACAGAGAGAGAGAGAGAGAGAGAGAGAGAGAGAGAGAGAGAGAGAGATCTCATCATCGCGCGTCACCGCGACACCGAAACGAAGCGAGCAAGGATAAAAAAGCGACCATCCAATGGACGTTGGGTCGAAGGGAAGAGGAAGGGGTTGAGGGGCACGTTCCAGTTTACCATTGAGCTTCGAGTCTCTCCTATCTCAGGCGGAGCCTCTTATTGTGGTCCGGCGCTTTTCGGTCAGGCATAATAGACAAGAGCGCGAGTGAAAAGCTCGGAATGCGACTTCCATCCTCGCAGAAAGACATTACCGGCCTTTGAAAGCTACCGACTGTATGAATAGAGGGAGGCAGCGACACTGAGTTAGTATTGTACCGTGTCATTGCTCTTTGCGGTCTTTGCTCTCCGAAGGGGGGTTCGTATTACCGAAACCCTCTGACCAATCGACGAGCTCGGACATTTTCTTCTTCTTTTTTTTTTTTTGCCGATTGGCTTAAAGCTCCAACAACGAGTGATTGCATAAAATTTTACATAAAAAGTTGTAACGCCAAGGAGGAAGAGCTTTTCGTCGATCGGTAGCTGATTTTTCTCCGTTTCGCGGATCGCGTTTCGCGAGAGCGAATCGGAGGCCAAAACGGGGGATTACTTGTCAAGGCGTCGAACCCTTGCGATCCCATCGATCCTTGGCTCAATCCAGCAGGTTAGGACTTGCGTAGTTTATTAGATCGATTTTCCGGATTCCCGGGCGCGTGACGTACAGTCGGCTGACCGATGACTTTCCAAATGGATTGGCGCATGGTTGTCCCCGGGACGTATGGTTGTCCAGCTGTGAAGGGCGCGGGCCGTTCATACGTCGTCGGTAAGTGTAAGCGAAGGTCAGCCGGCGACGGGGAAAAATCCGAGCGACTAATAGGGCCGAGGGCAATCTCACGTGGGCGGGAAAATTCAAAATACGACTACGAGAGGGCGACACCTGACAGGGATACACACAGAGAGAGAGAGAGAGAGAGAGAGAGAGAGAGGGAGAGAGAGAGAGAGGGGAGAGCGCGCGCTACGAAGCCATTCCAAAGGGCCAACCTTTTGAATTTCTTTTCACTATCGCGATTATACATACCGATAATATCCTATTGCCGATTGGAAATATTCATCCGATAATGACTTAGAAATAAGTCACAATTACATGCGAAAACACGAGTCGCGGCGAGAGCTGGGATTTTTAACTTTTCCAAGTTGTTTAAGTGGCATTTAATCGTAGAAAACGGTGACTAATAAACTCGTGACCACTCGTGAGGAATGTTTCATTGTTTAAAATTTAGAAATAAATTTCTTACTCATTTTCCCAAGAGCGTTCGTTTAAATATTTTATTGTATTGTAAGCGGCAACCGAACTTTGCATCTCGGATTTATTTGCCGACCGATCTCGGCATTTACCGCATTTCCATATCAGTTCCAATGCTCTTTCGTCCTTCTACTTCGGATTATCGTTACGTCGACACGCAATTTACTCCACACTGGCCGTGCATTCGCCTTGGATAAGGATAGCGCGCGCACGCGCGCGCGCGTGCGCTTTCGTAGGAGCGATCCCCGGGTCTTTTTAACGCTTTAACGAGAAAAGGTACTGTAAATCCGTAATATCGGTATTCAGGATCAGTTATTGTTAGCTGGTTGAGCGACGCCGTTGGCCCTGGAGTCGCAGGTCGCGGATAGAACCGGACGGGAATCGGGGGAGATTTTGAAAGGGAAGGGGGAAGTCCCGGCCCCGGCCGACAATAAAAGGCTTGTCGGTGAATTTCGGTAAATTTCGCGGGCATCTCTCGAATCTCGATGTATTCGTCGATGTATTCGACGTTGTCGGATTCTCGGAGAGGGTATCGATTGGTCCTCGGTCTCCGCAGAGCCAAGTACAAGTCGGAAAGCGGGTGGGGCGGAAGACAAAAAAAAAAAAAAAAAAAAATTTAATATATCCAAATATATCAGAGCGACAGCAGCCGGCGGCGATCGGCCATCCCTGACTCCATAATACGATACGCAGTGAAGAAACGGACGGACGGGCCTGTATTGGCAGAACCGGCTGTTTTACTGATGACGCGTCCCCAGCAGATGTGCACCGACATTATTCATTACCGGGGCACCGGTCATTCGGCATCGGATACCGCCGAGATGCGCCCCTCCCCCGACAAATTTCATCGCTCGTTACTTTACTTCCCGTCCCGTCCCGTCCCGTCCCTTTCCTCTTTAAGCCCCTTATTCGCACCAAGATCCCAGTAGCACTTGTGCTCCCGGTCCTGACTCAGTCCATGACCGAGCCCATTTAAAAGTCGCGCCTCCTCTTGACACTCCATAAAAAACCAAGTCCAATAGAAAAGCAAGCTGGAGGAGAGAGAGAGAGAGAGAGAGAGAGAGAGAGAGAGCCATGAAGAAAATCAGCGCATGTGAATACGAACGTGATTATAGCGCACGTTGGCCCAAAAACTGCCGAGCGGCCCCCTTCGCTTTCAATTTCGCACACCCCTTTGTCGGCTTTGCGAGAAGACGTTCGAGGGAAAAGGGGGCGAGGGTCAAGTAACCGCGTATTTTTCAAGTGACCCGGCGGCCGTCCGTCCTTGTCTCTGGCAATTTTACTTCGACGCGCAGTACGAGACGGTTCGCTCCTTCCAATGAATTTCTTCTTCGAAATCATATACGACACTTTTGACTTTATGCCGAATAATCACCATGATTATCATTGTTATCGTTATAATTATTAACACAATCACGTGCCAAGGGCATTTTTTTTTTTTTTTTTTTTTTTTTTTTTTTTCTTTTTTCAGTCCCTGATTTATCCTTGGCCCGCTGTTTTTCAAGTCGAGTAAATGAAAACACTCTGCCGAAACTCGTGGATAATTTAAGCGATTAATCTTGTCGAGCATCGCCCCCATGAGGAACTTTTAACTCGAAATGAAAAATCACGCGTGCGCCATTGGCACGTAACGTTATCCCTCCCATATTCCTAACATGGCCTTACATAAAATCGGACCCTCATTAACGCATAATAAGCGCTAATCGCCTTGGGAATTTCTCGCAATCCTAGCAGCTTCGAGTTTTACACTCCCCAACATTTGTCACCACGTGTAATAGAGAAAGTACAGTGGCATCGACGTGAAGGGAAGGGGCGAGGAAAGCAATTTAGATAATCGGCCATGTATGGAGCTTCCTTATTATTACGAATCGCAGGGTCCTCTCACCTCTTTCGTCATTATTTTATATTAAAAACATGGACGACTTGGCATACAATACGTTAATTTCTTATGCATTCGGTGCAATCAATCGGCTAAAACTCAGAATAAAATCTCACTCAACCTGGGGTCAACGGTAGTAGGGGGTAAAAAGAACGTTTTGGCCCCCGGAATGGCGCTGTTAGGAAAGTCAATTTATTATCGACTTATAGAGCCAAATTACTTACTATTACCGCAGATTTATTTGATATATTAGCTGGGAACGAGCCGCTAACATGCCTCCTCTACCCTCCACCTCCCCCTCCTCATCCTCTTCCCCCACCCCCTCCCCCCGTCATTCCTATACGTCGCCGTATTAATTACCGGTTCGCCTTCTATTTGTCCTATCCACCTTTTCTCGATCCAGATCTGACTCTTTATATCCCTCGCCCACGTCCCCCCTCCCCCCTCCCCACGAATCGTCCTTCCAGGTTATATTTTGCACTGCTCTCCTGCAACTATTTTAGCAAACGCGCATCATCTTCTACGCGAACCGGTAATAACCCCGCTTGCTCAGGATTTCGTTCTTGCAAGTAACTTATAACTCCTTCCGATTTATTCACAATTTCACAAAGTATTCGCGCTCATCTGATTGCTTACGCGTAGAGGCAGTAAATCGGGTAAGCAGAAATCGGGAGACCTTTACGTTTTCTTTAAATCTGCAATTAAAATGATCCCTTGTTATATATAGAAATTAATTTGAACGCATATTTTGCGAATGTAATGTAGGAAAAATTAAGAGATCGTTGGAATTCGTGTGATCCGCGGAGTGTAAGGTCGGCTAAGGAAGATCGATGCGAATGTAATAGGAATGCAATGCTGAGCTCGTTAAAAACGTACGTTAGAATTCAATTACAGCCGACATATCTATAAAATTGTAATGCACGGGCAAATAAAACGTAAAGTAATTGTTTATTCGAATGAATCGATAGGGGGATGGATAGTAGAGGCCAGTGGAATACGGAGGCTCTCCGTATTAGAGCACTAGATAAAATAACATTTTATCGGCTAATGTCGGCTGATAAAGAATACGCGCATCGCCGAGGATTGGTGAGTCGCGGTAGTAAAATAAAAAGTAAAATAACACGAGTTGGTCGGTTCTCGATATTCCTGCAGTATTTATTAGTAATATGGATGTAGGAGAGAGCCTCGTAAAACACGACTGTAAGCGATGTTCATTCGCACCGGTCAAAACTCCTCCTGGCTTTTAGCTTCTTGATATTCCGGAAATATCTATTTATACCACGCCCCCACCCACCTCCGAACTCCGAACTAACAGATACTCCCGTCGGCAATCTAATAAAGATAAAAAATAACGGTCCGCTCGGCCGTAATACAGTTACTGGGCAGAAAAGTCCGCGAGCGTAATCCACGGAGGTGAGCGCTGGTAAAGCGCTGGTCTATCCGGCGCATACAAACGACCTTACTTACGAAATTCCTTGGTAAAAAATGTATATATATATATATATATATATATATTTCCAGTAGACGAGGAGTCGAAAGAGGGAGGAGGAGGGTTAGGTAAGGTAAGGTGGGGTTGCCCTCCTAGGCCGTCCTAAGCCTCTCTATTGCACTTGTTGTGTCTGGCCCTAGCCATCGACGCGTATTTATTACAACGATCGGCCAATCTTTTTATATTAGTCTCTACCGATTTAGCCAGCAACGGCCTTACTAACGGGCTCCGATAATAAATTCGCAGCCTCGCCAATATTTATTGATTTCTGAAGCTACCAACCAGAAAAATTAGAAAATCATAGAATACAATGACTCGGAGGTTGGCAATGCCACACGAAATACCCAATTACACTATTCCAAAGACATTTTTCTTCAAAATCTCCCCCCCCCTCTCTCTCTAATATCTCATAAACGATATTTTAATTTATAATTCTAACAGCACTCAGAGATATTAAGCTCCATTTAACCAGATTAGCCATCATTCACCCTTAGTTTCATGAATTTTTTATGAAGCATTTCGTAGATTCACTATATCGGTTTTCAAATATTTTCCTATAGAACAATAGAAAGCTTATTTTCAATAATTTTTTTTTTAAAAATCTGTTTCGGCCGAACCTCGATACTTATGTAGCATTAAAAAAAAAAAAAATAAAAAACGTAAGATTATTTAGAGTATTTTCGTCCCAGCGTATATAACGACATTAACTATTATTAGTCTTTCATTGATATCATTACCACCAAACCGATTCACTAACATGTCACTAATATTTCAGTATGTAAAAAATTTTTTTTTAAAAATCACCTATGTTTTCCTACATCGAGAGAGTAAACTCGTGTCTAAAAATAAATATTTGTTTTATCAATGGCGTTCTTTGTATATTTAAGTCTCGTTTACTTTTCGTTTATACAAATTTCTGTTTTTATGTCGCAATTTTAGAGAGAGAGAGAGAGTAGGAGGAAGGGAGGCAGGTAGAGAGAGAGAGAGAGAGAGAGTAGGAAAGATATACCCTCATAGTTAAGATGAAGAATTGTCAAGAATCGTAAAAGGAATGACGACCGGTAAAGCAACATAGAGATGAGAGAAATATTAGAAAAGTCAGAAGAAGAAGAAGGAGGAGGAGGAGAGAAAAAAAAATAATAAATGAGAGAAAAAGGTAACTTCGAAATTTCTTAAAACGTATATAAACAAAAAGATCCCGTTTAGTTTGCAAATAAATCGTCTTTACGCGCCGATGGAATTTTTGGCCTGTTGTGCAATAATAATGCGTGTATGTTTATGCAAATTTTCGCAGTTTCTCATGTACAAAAGATTTTTTCTTACATTTGACTCACGTCGATAATATTATTTGTATTTTGCTGACGCACAGATTGCGAAACGAAAGTTAATTTATCTAATTCACTGAGATTTCACTGAAAATCTTACTTATTTATTCTATAAATAAATTATAAAATTACTTATTCCCTTATCGATGCTCGAGACCAGCTGCTACATCAACTAACACTAACTTAAACCCTCTTGTACAATATTAATTTTTATACTTACCGATATAATTATCGGATTTAATTATTTTATCCTCCGAATTACGATCATATCTCGGCAACTCCTTGTTAAATATTTACTCCTAAATATATCGATGACTGACGTAAACTATTTTTTTTTTTTTTTTTTTTTTTTTTAGGTGAGAAAACCTTTTACGTACACACTTTTCGTCTTGTTGTTCTTTTCTTACACGATTGCAGTAGGTAAGTTTTCTTTCTCACTCTCCATTACGAATTCATACACGTAAAACGATGTGTATATTTGTGCGTGCGTACGAGTATTGAAGGGAATCTATATTTAGATGATAAACACGTCGTTAATCACTGTACGATTTATTCAGAGCAAAACTTTTGGTAAGAATACAAATATATATTGATAGCGGTAGTGACACACTCGAATCTTATCAAGGCAAATCCAAACGTGGAAATTAAATTTATTTAGTTTGAGTAGTATTACACGTTAAAAGTAAATAAACAATAAAAAAAAAGAAGAAGAAAAAAGAAGAGAAAAAAAAGAAGACTTTCGTTACAAGTATCAAATATCGAATGTCGATGTGTCCTAATGAGAATAAATAGTATTGCAAAATATGAATCGACATTCGTATAATTCGTTCCGTATAAACAATCCGTAAAGATACATACAAGAGTGAACGGTCGGGCCGAAAAACTTGATGAAACCGTGACCGTGTATGCCGAAGGATTTCTGTAATCAACTGTAAATCATATGTGAAGTGATCGAAATTTGCCGAATAGACAAATCCGTGCTTACACGAGTTGCCCAAGCCGCGCTCGTAAAGGAACCAAATTGATTTGATTAAATCAATCGCCCGTTTTACGATATCCTTATATCACAGCTCACATTTATACGAATATTCAATACTGTATAGAGTGCCTACTCTGTAAAAAAGGATGAGGCAAGCCGAAGGGAATAATAGTATCAGATATACGCGATATGAAGGGCGATAGACATCTTAATAATGCGACGACCTTCCTTTCTTCGCTTCTCTTGCTAAATCAATTACATCCTACCCCTCCTTACTCTCTCTCTCTCTCTCTCTCTCTCTCTCTCTCTCTCTCTCTGTGTTTGTATTTCTTTTTTTGTCTCTCCGTGTTCTACTCTATTTATACTCTCCGTACATAAACGCAAGTTTTCTCCATTATCACATGATCTCGATATATATATTCGGTAGCGTGATATTTCATTTAATTTTTTACTAATTTTATGTCGATTAAAATGTTAATTCATAATTAACGCAAAGCAATCTACGTGGATAGATTGTACGTTGAGAAAATATCGAAACAATGGTCTTAACGTCCCAATAATCAGCCGATCTTCTTAGCGCAAGAGAAAATGAAAGTTTTACGTGAAGTAGAAGAAGAAGATGAAGAAGGAGAAGGAGGAGGAGGAGGAGGAGGAGGAGGAGGAGGAAGGGGAATGGAGCGATAAATAAAGCATCGCTAGAGGGTCGAAAGGGAAAATTTCCTCAAACGAGATAATAAGGATAAAAAGATTGTTGCAGCACGTATTATCGATCGTGGCGCCTCTAATCGACCACGGAAAATAAAGTACACGTATAAAAGCATAGTGAAAATTGCCACCTAATGTTTATTACGTGTTCCATAGCTATAAAATTTGAAATAAAGATCGATACGCTTTTATCGATCATCCTCTATCCGGATTAGATTTCTTCCGTGAACGGTAGTGTAGTACGCGATGGAAATCTCAAACCTATGATTTTATATTGAAATTACGTACTATAATGCCCTTTATAACCGTGAGAATAGAGCATTTTGTGAATTAACGTATTTGCATCGAGCGTCGCTTGGAAATTAATTACATCTAAGAAACACTTCGCGAATGAAAGGAGCTATTGAAAGCGCGTAACACAAACAAGATTATTCGATAAAATTTTAAATAAAATGTAATCTCGAGTCACGAGGAAGTGAAAATATTTAAAAATTAAGTTTTCTTTATCAAGTGAATAAATAGGTGAAATCGATGTAATCTATGCTCAGACGAAACGTTCTCAGACAGCGTCGTGGCGTATACAATTATAAGAAGCGACGGGTATAGTTAATACAGAGAAAATTGAAAGTGTCGAAGAGAAGAGAAAAGGTAATCCGATAGCCGGGACTTTATTGTGAAAAAATGTTAAAACGATGTGATACTTTAAAGCTGCATATTTTGAATGCTGGGTCGGTGGGGCTGGAGGGGGTGTAGGGTCGTCTCGCATTCTTACGGGACTCGAACAATAAACGATAAAAGTTTTAAATATATAAGAAAAAGTAGCGGAGGCGGCTGGGAAAACGTGTCGTGCGGGCACGAGGCAGAGACGAGCCCAGCGACATTATGCGAAAAATATGATAATAACCTTGCCGAATTCATGCGAGAGATCCGCCAGTACGTCAAGCTCTAACTCGCCCAACAGGATGTGCTTAAATCGCCTGACTCTTGTTTCTCTGTATATCTTTTCCATGATGGGGGCTGCCGCGTACGTGGAATGTCTGACAACGGAATTTAAAACTGATATCCTTCTTTCCCCGTATCCGTGCTTTTATCCGTGCTCGAGGACATTGTACCGAGTCGGGCAATAACGAGTACCGCGTGCTATAGCCTCGATAATCCATAAAGTACCTTGGAATCGAGCCTTCGAGATCATCGGTTCTCTCCTCCTCCTCCTCCTCCTCCTCCTCCTCCTCCTCACACATCAACAATACTGGTATAATTTAAATTGCGTGAAAAAGGTTCTAAGTATAAAAAAGTGCGTATCAGCAATAGATCTCTTGCTCTGTTTTGCTTTACCAGTATTTCACCCTCCCGGACATTTTCCCCATCCCCACGATCGACCCCTCTCTTTCGGTGCTAGAGCCGGTGATTTTAACCCTTCATCTACGGGGTATGGCGGGGGAGGCGAGTAGCTGCGTGAAAAATATTGGATAATTTTCCAAGTCAGAAGACTCGCCATTGCACGAGCTTAATTGTATCATCAAGAACTCGTGGCAAAATCGGTATAGGAAACTTGGGGTGGCGAAAAAGAGAGATGGAAAAAGTCAAAGGGTGTGAGAGAGAGAGAGAGATAGTGTGACGCAAGCCAGTGAAATGGACTTGTCGGTCGACGCGTGAGACGGAAAGAGGTAAGTAAGGAAAAGGAGATTGGAGAACGGCCACGAGAGAGAGAGAGAGAGAGAGAGAGAGAGAGAGAGAGAGAGAGAGAGATTTAAGTAATGCCGTACAATTTTTAACCGCAATCTCTTCTGGTATTCTTGTCGGCGCTTAATTTCGCCAGAAGATTCGTGAATCCGACGTGATTTTTCGCACTTATACATATTAATGAGATTGTAATGTTTGTGTTGTATAAAATTAAGATTCTGAATAATATTCTTAATAGAGAATTAAGTTTAGCTCTAGGGTAAAAATAATTAATTTGCCTAATCGAATTTTCGGGAGAGAAAAAATAGGTGGACAAAATTCACATCGCCAAAAGTAAGAGATCCGAACGAGCACGAAACTCTAATAATTGCATTAATACTTGTGACTTGTGAGAAAGAACTCCTCGAGCCTATAGAAATCTTTCTATAACGAAGTCATTTTTTTTTTTTTTTTTTTTTCACCAACTTTAATTTTATCTTGCGTGAATTCCTCGTCGAATAATTTTCTCTGGACAAAATAATAAACGATTGGATTTACTTTGATCAATTACTTTATAAAAAAATTATTACATAAATTCCAAATCATAAATAAATTACAAATCAACGATTCTTAATAATAATAAATAATTTAATTTAGTTGTTGTCGGTGGTTTGAAAATGGCTTATAACGTCGGAAAAGGCTTTCAAAGTTTTAAATTCATTTTCCTTCGTAAAAACTTCATCGGTCTTTTATTAACTTTGAATACTTTTTAAATACCCATCGAAGAGCAGTTATTTTATCTACTTTAATAATTAGAAGAAGTAATAGGAATCAATGGCTAATGGCCTCGAGGAGCTTCACTTGAATTACACACGATGTATTGAAAGGAGGAAAGGAAAAAAATTCCAGAGAACTACTCTTTGCCCTGTAAACCTTGAGCCACAGTTTTACGTTATCCGTTCATTCCAGACTTTGTCGAGTACACAAATGGAGTAGTAAGATCTTTAGGATGGATGGATGGATGGATGGATGGATGGATAGATGTATGGATGGTTGGCTGAGAGAGAGATAGAGAGAGATAGAGAGAGAGAGAGATACATTACGAGGGCTGTAGGAGAGAAAGAGGAAAAAAAGAAAGGGAAGTAGGAGAAATGGGGATAAAGAAGAGAGGGATCGGTCGGAGTATCATGGATCAGGGCACCCCTGGACGGACCGCCGGACCCGTGATGCGAATTAATCGACATCTCCGAAATCTCCATGATTCGCTCCCACCTACGCAATATCAAACGCGCAGAGGCTCGTGCGCAAACAGACGAAAATGGACTGTGAATATAAATACGAGCCTCGCCGTCGGTATCTCAAGCGCGTCCTCGTATGCTCCGTCATGATCCGCTCAGACCTGGGGAAAGGCAGGTGTACACAGGAATATTATCCGTGGATTCGTACGGATAAGATACTCGGCAGGCGGATTCACAGCCCGGAAAGAAATATTCATAAATGCAGAGACACTCGTTGGCTTTTTTCACATTTTCACTTTTCCATTTTCCTCATTCGCAGCCCTTTCGTCCCCTCCTCGAGCAAGTCCTCGCGAGAGTCCCGGAACCTTGAAAATTTTATAAAACCGAAGCCAAACTACTCCCTGTCGCTCGCTATCCTCCCTAAACAGAGATAAATAGAGATCCCTTCCTCGGCTCAGCTCTATATTAAGCTATTAAACCTATTAAAGCCTAACAGCCTTTACCGATTAATATTGTTGTTATTGTCGTTCTCGTCAAAGCCGAAGCGAAATAATTTATTAACGGAAAATAAAGAAGTAAGCAAAACAGACCAGGGGACGTCGATGGTCTTATTAATCGGCTGGAGTTGCTTCCCTCGGAAATGTTTGTTTCGCGGAGGACCGCGTTTCTTCAAAATTTCGCTCTCTTCGTCCTTGGAAATCGGGGAGAGAGGAAGCCTCAGCGTTGGCTAAAAGGGTGAGGAGAGAAACAGATCGTGGGACGGAAATCCATAGGGCGAAACTTCATCGATCAGCATTCCAGAAGCGAAGAGCTTCATAATTCAAAAAGCCTCTAATTGATACTGAATTCGTAAGGTACGCGAAAGTAAAATACAGAATCCCAAGGAGATTAAATTCGCGAGAACTCTCTCGCGCCAATAGTTTTTTAATTTCTCTGGTTTACTCTAAATAACAATAATAATAATAATAATAATAATAATAAGAAGAAGAAGAAGAAGAAGAAGAAGAAGAAGAAGAATTCTTTTCATCCGACGATGTAGATTTAAATATTCTTGTAGGGATATTCAAGATTTGTAAGTAGCGCGATCTTACTTATTTAATTATAGGCAGAACAATAATAAAAATAATAAATAATAATAATGGATGAGTCGTAAGGGCGAATTGAATTATTGTCGAAGCTTATATTTGGCGGGCGCGCTTGTAAGTAAAATTATACAACAGCTTAAGTGAAGCATTTTGCAAGATCAAGTACTTTTAAGTATACTCAATTAAAGCAAACAATAAAATCAGAATGAGGGATGAAAAGGGGTGAGGGTGGAGAGCATAATGCAAGATAAAATTTGTGCGAAGAGGCACGAACGAGCCAAGCGGTAGTTGCATTACGAAAAAAGTGCTGAATAAAATTTTCTCTGTCTTGGGCTTATGATTTCGTAAAGAAAAGAGCGCGAGTGTTATCGAGATATATATATATATATATATATATAGAGAGAGAGAGAGAGAGAGAGAGAGAAGAATATGTTCGCAATGATGAGGAGAACGGGATGGGGTTAGATGAGGGGAAATGGTGCGGGTGGGGGGGGGAGGAAGGAAGGAACGAGAGAGGAACACGTGCGAGTTCGTAATTTCAGCCCCCATTTTTTCTTCTCGTTGTTTGGTTTTCATTAACGACTTGTAATCGACTGGCCCCCGTAACTTTTCTTTTTAACGAGCCGATGTTCTTCTCTCACACATAGATACAGATTCTTCATTATAAATTTTACCCATCCAAAATTTATGACTCGCCCGGTTTACTTTCGTAGAAAAATAAATTCTTTTCTCTCTCTCTCTCTCTCTCTCTCTCTCTCTCTTTTTCTTTTTTTTTCTTTAATGTATTTACCTATGCTAAAAAATAATGTCTCAATGTACACATAAGCGACATTCGCTGCTAAAGTAATTCAGACTATTGTATTATGTATATTATCTGGTATTACATTTAAATACAAATATCAATGTTCTTATGATAATTTTTTTTTTTTTTTTTTTTTTTTTTTTTTATACGTCGTATCATACAAAAATACTTTGTACAGGCCGATAGATAGAAATCATACAAAAATTTTATTTTGATGCTAAGATTAAGCTGCTGCTATACACCGCCATTCCACGAACAATGATAACTATGTTTGCGTACACTATCGGTGTATGTATTTGTGTTTGACATATAAAAGTAATTGTAACTCGAGGTAGAAAAATTCGTTTTTGCATAGTAAAACGGAACCGATAACGGTCCTACACATTTTCATATATTACGTTACTTTATCTTAATCACTCCCCGTAATTTGCTGATTTTTCCAATACTTTGTGGATCAAAGATTTTTTAATACTATTGATACCCAATGAAAGAAAGATTTCCATTTGCCTTTAACAAATGAATTGATTGAGTAATCAGTTCGATACGGAATGCAAAGAGACTGAGAGATAGAGTGGGGGAAGGGGACGATACAGTTTTGGCAATTCCTTCGAGGAACATTGAGAAAGGCATGTAATCGCTTTTATTAGAAAGCGCTCGACGAAAGCGTCATAAAAGGTATTTATCGGGGGGTTATTGGGGTTATTGGGGTTATTGGGGGAGGGGGAGGACCTCGGGTCGCTAGGAATTTCCCGCGGGCTTTTCAAATCGTTCGCCCGAACAGGGCTCACAATATTAATCAGGTATTAATGATTCGCAATGAAATTCCGCTACTCCCCCCCCCCACCAGAAACCAACCCAGCCACCCAACCACCATGATCCCTCTAGCTCGCAGTCTCGTTACAATTTAAGTTGAAGCGGAACGCCCGAAGCACCTTCGTCGTTAACTGGCCGTTTACATTATAGATGTCAGCGAGATTGGCTGGTCAGCTCGAGCCCCTCCAGTTTTTGTTATATTTTTTAGGCAAAGGTTCGTGCTGAGATAAAGGGACGGCCATCCGTTCAATTGAATCTCGATTCGGTATATTTCTTTTTCCCCTGCCCCGCTTATGTCTATCGGCATCGCATGGAAATCCATTTTCAATGCCAGGCACGCTCGTATCAATTAGCCCGATTTACTAACGAAATCCTATGGAGTTTATCTCATTCTATGGCGATTGTTTCCCTTTCACCCTGCATTCGCTCTCCGCTTCCTCTCTCTCCCGCAATGTACTTATTTCAATTTTTTCTTTTTCCAATCATTTCACCCTCCCCACAAACTACTTCGCGACAAATTATTTACAATCTGATTTTACGGTATTTTTATAAAAAAAAATAAAAAAAATAAAAAAAAAAAAAAAATTACTTGAAGAAAACTACTTGATTTCCATTCAAAGTTTCAAATAGTCCAGTTCTCGAAGCTCATTTTCCGTAAAAAATTGCACAATTACTTCAAATAACGGATACAAATTATTTTGTTATAAAAAAAAAGTTTCACAGTCCTACGACTAAACGCTTAAACTTCATATTTTTATCAACATGTAATGCTGCGTGATATTATGATCTTACGTAAATTTATTTACTGAGAGTATCTATAATATAAATGATACACATGTTTTTAAAGAATTAAACTAAATAACATAATGTATTTCTATGAAAAACAAGTAGTTGCGCTAAGGTAAGTCATTAAAAGTTTTTATATAATCTTCGGTATATATAAAAACTAAATTAAGCTTTTTAAGTATTAGAAAAATGAAGCCTTTGCCACGATTAAATTGTCATAAAATAAGAGTATAAAGGAGTGCGTATACGAAGAGCATCTAGATAAGTAACAAATACATTTTCGGTTATATTGTCTCATCAAATATTATATTTATATATAAATTAATAAAATGGCACTATCGTTCTCAATAAACAAGGTTTGTTTTTTAAAAGTTATAAAAATTGTTTATCATTCCGTTATCATGATTTCATACACATATAGGAAAAATACTTCGTATTTATTCTTTATCTTTATTAGATTTACTTATTATATTTGAAGTTTTACTTATAAATCAATAATATAACTTCGATTCTAGCTCGATCGTACTTTTTTGTTTTTATCCCGTCGAACTTAAACTATCCGATAATTCACTACTTGTTTAAAAATTCTTTCAATGTCCTATCGGCGCCAACGAGATATAATAATATCATTGCCATACGTTATATAACAACGGCAATAACTATAATAACAACAACAATAATTATAATGATGATAATAATAATAATAATGATAATAATAATGATAATAATGATAAATCCGTTAAAACGAAATGAGATAATGGGCAGTGGGACGCTGAGTTGCATTGGATTGAGCTGATTGTATTGAAAAATAAGAATAAGAATGAAACCGATGGAAGTGAAAGCAAACAGCTCGCCATGAGTTTCCGTCCGAGCGAATCAATTATTTTTCTTCAATTCAATCGGCTATCGCAAAATCCTTCTCGCAAATAGGAGAGTAGAAAACGAGCGAGCAAATATCGAGAGAGAGAGAGAGAGAGAGAGAGAGAGAGAGAGAGAAGAGTGAGGGGGGGGGGGGTAAGGAACTGAGCGATTTCCCTTTGTCGGTCGGGCTGCGTGAATTAAAGGCACGTAGTGGGGAGGACCGGACGATAGAAAATCCTTGGATCCTTCTCGGCATTCTGCTGGTTTGCCAATTTGTAATTGTCGAGTGAGCGGAATTAATCAGTCGGCATGATTACCGGCTCGACGAGAACGACACTTTTCTTCTTTTACTCGGCAATTTTCTTAATTGTATCAAATATTTAAGAAAAAAAAAAAAAAAAACAAATAAACAATAAATTTTAAACATTTGAAGTATTTCGAACAATGAAGATTTCGCTCGCGTTAACGATTAATCAAAATGATAAATATGCTGCATCGTTATACGTTTATTATAAATATAATGCCAATAAGAATATCTTCGAAGATTTTTAATTTTTATACAACTTTTCGTCGAGTAAAGTATTTCACTGGTTAATAAGAATTTTTCGAGGTCTTATTAAAAAAAATTAAATAGCTTATGCATTTTGGGAAAATATTTAATAAATTTGTGCCTCTGTGCTCGTATGTCTACGTATATGGCCCTGATTAAGTATAGAAAAGTATTTCTTGTCATTAAGCGAATCGATTCATTGGATTAGAAAATCTTAACACATTGATGAATCTTGTATTCTGTACATATGCGATTATTGGTACGAATCTGTCAGCTAGAATAAGCGAATTATTTTCTTTAAAATACGGGAATGTAATATTTTGTAAGAAAAATGCCTGTCCAACGGCGGTCCCAATGCCAGGATGTGAAAACGGGATAAAACGATAAATATAAGCCTTCGCTTCTTGGGATTGAGAGGTAGAATAAAGAGTCGGGAGCAGGGTTCGGTCGTCTAGGTGAGGCGGTGAGCTAAAGCGCGTAGCCCTTCGCGCTTCCCGTTTATCCGCAAGAAAAATAAGTGAAGAAGGCGAGTCAGAAGTTGTCGACGATGCCCGCAAAAATAATATTCGCGCCGCTGCGGAATAATAATAAAAAGGGAAATAATATTCGCGAATTCGTTACGTGTATCCGAAGTGGCGCGCGTTGTTGGGGCAGGGGCGGGGGCGGGGCGAGGCGGGGTGAGGCGGGGAGGGGCGGGGAGAAACGAGGGGAGCATCGCGCCGGCTAATTTGTATTCCACATTTCTCCAGCTGACGACGTCGCCCAGGAGGGTGGCAAATACCGCAGTCAGCGCGCTCCCCCCCCCATCCTCCGCGTCTCTGTCGGCTACCCTCCCCCTCCCATCCCGACATTCCCCGCTTCTACGTCGCGTTCGTCTTCCCGGTGATAATACAGATACGCACGCGGAGTCGTATTGTCGCGGGTAAACGCGTTCGAGCGACGGCTGAACGCGCGTATCACTCAGTCACCGACACTTTGTTGCTCAACTCGGAATGAGCTGGAGCTGGATCCCTTTCTTTTTTTTCCACTCCCAGTCCCGGAATATTATATCGTTATTCTTATTTGCATAAACTATATCGAGGCGTGTACGTAATTGAAAAATGTGAATAATACGAATAACCCACCGACGCCATTATTTTTACTTTCTTTCTTTCTTTTGCTCTCGCTATTTTCTAGCCTGAATAAATTCCTCATTTCTTCGGCCGCTTGTTTATTATTCACTCTTTATTAGAGAATTATATAACGTAATCGGGAAACTTTTATACATAGCGGCTGACATGGTCAGGTTGGTAAAGAATTACCTTAGAATTCAATATTCGCTCATAAAAATCAGGGATAGATAAATTTGTAGAGTAATTCGTTGAGCGGCAGGTTTTCATTATGGTAAATTATTACGAAAGGCTCAAGAGCATTTAAAACACTGGAGAACGATATTCTGGGTCCGTCGATTATGCAAGCACATCTGGAGAAGTAGCAAAAAAAAAAAAAAAAAAAAACTAAACAAGCTGTGAAAAGGAGCAGAAACGCGGACCGATAAAAGGTGAAGTGAGTGAGACAGAGAGAGAGAGAGAGAGAGAGGGAAAATTGGGGGTGAGATGAGGTTATTGGGGACGGGGCGGGGGGCGGAGGAGAGGCAGGCGTTGGGGCGCAACCGAGCATCGACTGATTATGCGAACGCATGGCTGGAGTGTAACGCGATTTAATATTAAAATATTATGACAAAAGTCAACAAGAGCCGAAGGCGGCCGCGCTCGACTGATTGTCCCCGCGTCGTTGCTTTGAATACGAACGAGATTCGCCGATTCTTTTCTCCTTTGACAATAATTCTCCCACCCGCAATGGGCCTGTCCCCCATTTACTCACAAGGACCCAGCATCATCATCTTCTTCATCTTTGCGCATGTGTTGCTTAACATTTTCAAGGTTAGCCTAACGTCCTCTGCCCTCTAATACACTGTCTAATGATATCCACCTGCGCAATTAATGCCAAGATAATCCCTTTCTCCGGGCTGCCCCCTCCGCCTTTGGAATTATATATTTATTCTTCTACCAATCTCGCCCTCTTTCGCTGAAATTCTAATTAAACTATTTTTCTTCGCTTCGTAAGGAAGAAGCTGCGTTTAGCTGCGGGACACACTTTCTAATTCAACTCGATAATATCTTTAAATAAATAACATTAATTCATCTGACCCTCCCCCTCGCTTCTACAGATACAAGTACTTTTAAAATGAATAACATACATTTATTTGTATCCCTACCATTAGTTTTTATGAGAAGTTTTATTTACTTTACTTCATTGTTTTCGTTTGATTTTTTTTCTTTCTTGTTTTTTTTATTTTTTTTTATTTATTTATTTTATTTTTTTTTTTTTTCATACATGTAACACCGAAATGCACGTGACTTTGTGACTTAGTGAAAAAATAATAAAGTGCTACTGCAGCTACAAAGTGCCGGAAAGGAAGATCTGGCCGCATTGAAATCCCCAGTAATTTCCCGAAACTTACCGAGCCTCCCGGTACGGATGAATGAAAAAAACATTATCCTTACCCACGAGACTTCAATCCTTTTAAGTCCATCAACAAACCTCTTAATCTGTTAATTAATAACCTTCTTCCACTGCTTCGGCTACTTATGACCCGAAAAAATCTTTATACTTTACTTTATCTTTATGCCTCTTCAATGTCACTGGTACTCCTTTTACAACTGACTTTTCGACAAAAATGCCCTGATTTGAAAGAAGTTAATGTTTTATATCCCGTGAACCGGTAAAATTCAAACGAAATCAAGGAATCAAAGTCAACCGTCAACTTGAAAACATTCACTCAACCAATTCACTACTACTTCGACACTTGACCTTATAAATCCTCTCCTTTCCTCATTTTAATTATGAATTTTTTTTTTCATTTATAAAATAAAGCTCATTCGATACTGAAAAATTGAGCCTCGGAGCTGATATTTATTAGAGATTTGAATTAAATTTGTACGTACTAAGAATCGGATCCAAAAAGTCCCTCAAGGCCAATAATATAAAACGTACAAGTGGACTGAAAGTTCTGTTAATACTTCTTAATTTTACTTATTAACTTGAGCTGCTGATTTTCTAATTTCATATTATGAAAGTAAAATAGCAGACAAAATCCGTTCCCTATATAAATATGCACAGGAATAATGCGTCGTGGCAACAGTTGAAAGGCCAAAGTAGTTTAAGGGGGTAAAAATAAAGAGATAGAGAGATAGAGAGATAGAGAGAGAGAGAGAGAGAGGGACTCATAAGAGATCCTTCTTATCCAAAAAGCCTCGAGAAGCATCGCTACCGAGATGAAGGAAAGGAGGAAAGGAAAGAGTAAGATGGTATGGGTCTCGGGGAAGTTCTTTCAAGGAAAGGTTAAATAAAGACTCTGTTGTTGGCTGTTCAGATTTTCTTCATTGGGACTCGAAGTTGTACATAGTCCGCCGCCGCCCTCTTTTTTCATTTGAATCTCTTCATCTCGTTGTGTCATCTTAGACAGTGGTTATTTCTTTTTCTTCCCCCTCCCCTCCAACCCCTACCTTACTCCCACCGCCCCTTACCGTCCCGCCACCGCCGCCACCAGCCACCACCACCAGCCACCCTCGCTTGTACCTTTCACGATGAATGAACACCGACTTCATAACTTCTATATTAGAAATTTTTACGACTCCCAGCACGTACATACACTTTACAGTTAATTTTTAGTTTTAGCCTCCGTCCATTTTTCCCTCTATTTATAATTGGAATATCAGTTTGCTTTACCTTCATGATTCCTTGCCTATCATATTTGTGAAAACAATATTTATTAACAAGTAATAAATTCTTTTTTTTCTAATAAGCAAAGACACGTCTAATTAGGCAAATTGATATTTTTCCACTGAAATCTATGTAATTGCATAAAGAGCATACGATACAAATCGATAATTTCTCACAAGTCTAATATATTTATAATTTTCATTATACTGTAAAAGATATATTTTCCTCGTTCGGATGCAATACATATTGATTGGCATTTTCATTTTCTTTTCATTTTTATTTGATCGGCTGTTTACTGTTTGGATTTATTTGATTCATCGATGACTCCTTGAAGTATCTTCTCAGTATCGTATGTCAACAATCTCAAACCATTTAATATATTCGGTAATTAAAAATTTATAAAAAAAAAAAAAATCATAACTTTTTAATAACAATAAACTTTTTTACTTTGTTTCCTCGAAACAAAGTAAAAAATATTTTAAAGAAAATTATAGTTTTTTCGAATCAATGTTATTGCTAAATTTTGTTAATTAAGTCTGTGACGTTTGAATATTAATAGAAAATCATGTCCTCCCAAATCACTCAAAGGTAGAAAAAATATTATTTGTATACCGTATTGTAAATATAATAATCTTATATTAACTAGTTTACTTCAAATAAACTTCAATATTTCCGTATATCAGCATATCTTATTGATTAATATTGAATAAATCTTATACAACAGAAATTTGATTATATGATTAAAAATATTAATTTGTATGACGTTGAATATTATAAAAATAATTCATAACACGTATAAATTGTAAAGATTTCTTTATTAATTTGTTATATACGAGTTTTTCATAACTTGACTCAATACTTGATAGTTTAGACAGTATTTTAAAATAATTTAAAAATTATCTTAATAAGTAGTAAAAATTTAGCTTCCTCTCGAATTTTATCTACGATAGATAGATTCTATTTCAAATGAAAAAAAATTCTGAGAAAAAAAGTTAAGCATTTTCTAGTTTAAAATCAACAGCTTCCTAGATAAAACTAAATAAGTAAATATTTTAACAAATATAATTTTATAAAATTGAATTTTGTGATGAGGAATCTTGTACAATATTAAATACCGAGATAATAAATAATTTTTAAAGATACTTTTACTCATAGATATAATAATAATAATAATAATTGTTATTATTATTATTATTATTATTATTATTATTGTTGTTGTTGTTAGTGTTGGAATTATTGTACAATTAACAATATGCCTCAGTTATTTTGAATATAATATACAGGCGTGTCTACATTTTAATAAATAAACGTTAAGTATCATTTTCTTTACTTCAAATGAGTTATAAATATTAAACATGTCGATTACGTGTATTAATGTGTAATTGAGTTGTTTTGATATAATTAATTTAATAAGGTTAAATAAATTTTTCTTTCAGACTAAATGATACGAAAGAAATTCGCGTTTTACAAAACAATAGTTACATTCATTTGTTAATACGTGTTGGTAGTATACTTACCGTAGCGCTTTCATTCCCGATCTCCCCAATAACCCTCTATCGCGCTCTCTCCCCTCGCGTTTCTGCACATAATTATTTAGTTATTGTTTCATAATGATAATTAATAAAATTGGCATGTAACGTTGGCCAAAGCTTCCGACTCATTATCAATAAAAATAGTCTACAGTAATTTCGCAACTAAAATTTTAATTAAATAAAAAAAAAATCATCCGAAAAATCTTAACTATGCCTCTCTTATTTACAATTTATCTAATCTAAATATTCAAATTAATATTTATTCAAATTCCCACGTAAGCTTCCTTATCAAGGTGTGCCTTGAAAATTAAATAATGTATATTCTCTCTTAATAAATTACTTAAGGTAGAGCAACTTCTAATACACAATGAGCGCACAATTCAATAATTTCTTCAAGACGCAAACAAATAAATAGGCTTTTCATCTACCTTGTATAAATACAGTAACTAGAAACTGCCGCGAGGCAAGTTTAAGGAAATATTATTAAAAAAAAAAAAAAAAAAACCAACTTAATTTTAATTGTTCCTATCTTCTGATAAGATTTGTGTCATTTGTAATTCATAAGAAATCTGTAAGTGTAATACAGATATATTTTATATATTATGATATAAATATAAAACTTTTAAATATATATATTAATTAATATAAAGTTATAAGTTTTAAACATTATGACAATATAATAGAACATAACTTTTAGATGATTTTATAGGATCTATATATTTTATAGGATTATGGGTTATTGAGGTTATTCGATTTTCTTAAAATATCTTTAAATAATTAGCGATAATAATATACCGAAGAAATACATGTTTAAGTTATTTTCACAGGTTGCGAAATTTAAGAATTTTGCAACACTTTGAGTATTTATTTTAGTCTAGAGTATTGAAAGAAAATATTTCAAAACACATTTATCTTTCTATATGAAATTAAAAATGAGACTAGAGCGAGCTCCGTATGTGCTTATTATTTTCGTGCTGGATTATGAGTATTTAAAGATATTCAAACATTAAATAAAATTAACAGTACAATAGATCATTTGAGTCAACTGAATTGATAATTCAGGTATAAATACCTGCTTAAAAAGTCAATGACATGAAATAGTTGAATTATCTTAGTAATAAAAAGAAAATATTATATAATGGCAGTTATTATTTTAATCATTTCAAATTAAATCATTTAGAACTCAAAACTTAATATACTTATAATTACTAATTATTTCTCAAATACTTCTTGTTAGCCATTTCTACCTATTGTACTATTATTATTTTTTTTTCCCCGAAGAAAAATAATTTCATAATAAAAGAAAAAGAAATGCAATAAAATTATGAATATTAATGATCGCTGTAATAATATAACTTTTAATTTATTATGATCTTTTAATTATATGATATATTAGAAAAATAATGACAATCGATTCATTGGAAAGAAATTTTTCGGTATTCGCTGGCTTTGGTAAATACTAATTAATTTCATTGAAATTAATAGCTTTTACATGTAATTTATTAACATTTTCATGAAATCTTTAAAAATAATATTAAATAAGTTTAAATCAAGTTTCAATCGATAACGAATCTCAATATTTAAGTTCATATATTTTAAATAGAAGCCTCTTGAATAGAATTCTCAGTTTTTAATAGAGATTCATATAATTTTATAACAAAATTATTCCGAGTATTTTTTAAAACTTTAGAGCTCTTCTAAAAATTTATCTACCTGACTGTACAAATTTCATTACAAATTTAGACAAACAATAAATCATTAAAAAAAAAAAAAAAAAAAAAAATTACTGAAGCATTTACGCGGTGTGCGTAATTTAATAAATAATCCGATAATACTATTTAATTTAATAATTATAATTAGTTTAAAACGAGAGCTTTTTATCTGTAACTGAATTTTGTCGTAATTAAATAAAAACTTCACGAGCACGATTTAAAGCGTTCAGTTCCCTTTTATTCTATATATTCTGTATATAATTTATTTATTCCATATTTTCATCGCGGAAATAAATAAAAAAAAGGTCCAAAAGGATAATTTTACTGTTATCCATAAGTTCCATAATCTTATGCTAATATTATTCGTGTAAAATTATGTTTGTAACATGCAAAGAAGCTATCCTTCCCTCTTTCCCTGAAGAATTCCATCTCTTTCTCTCATTGTAGGTTATCGGTGTTTAGTCAGGATGCCCATTTTTTCCATTCAACATCAAACGAGAGACAAATTATAAGGGTTCCGTATTATTATGTGTATACGCGAGTATCCGAGAAATACTTTCGAGAAAGAAAAACATAAAAAACAAAAAAAAAGCACCGACGAACAATCAATTTTTGTCAAGAGATTGTAATTCTATTATTATTAACATTAAAATATATCGCAGTTTGTATTTTAAAGTATAGTGCGACTAATTGCCAATTGCTATTATTCTTATTAAATTTAAGGGCTCCATAAATAAATTTCATGCCTCGGGCTTGTTCGCCTGGACCATGATGATTTCAAATAACGTGGCTGATAAATTTTACGAAAATCATATAAACAACACATTTCTAACTTTATTCAACTGATTTAAAAAAAAAAAAAAAAAAATTAAAAAAAGAAGATAAATAAACTAAAATTTCTCGGAAATTCTTAGTTTTACATAATTATTTACATATGACTTAAGTCTTAATATCCATTATCATTAGTCAAAGCTATTATGAACGAGTCTTTAGTGATTTCTAAAGCCTTTGATATTATTTTATTGTTGTATAATTAATGGCGGAATGAGTGTAATACTTCGCAACTGTAAAATTATTTTGCTAATTAAGAAAATCGATAAAAAAAAAAAGAAGAAAAAATAAAGTGAAACAAACAAAGAAAATAAGGATGATGATAATTTGAAAAATGACTGAATTCATAAAGATAAGTATGCTTTACGTATTTGCTTTATAGCTTTGTAATAAAAAAAGGCAAAAAAAAAGCAAAAGAAAAAAAAAGCTGAAGAAGTAACAGCGATTAATAGTGTGTATCGACAATATTTAAGGTAGTAAGGTTTGACAGTACGTGAATTTAGCAAGCGCCTTTAGATTTATAATATTTTGATGGTCATGTACGACAATGACCCATAGAGGGACGATTGATATGTTGCATTAGCGAGAATCCTGGAGGAGGAGGAGTCGCGACGAGCCGTCAATAATAGCTTTTGAATAATCTTTCAGGCAAACAGTCTGTATGCGGCTCTGAATCAGCAGCAGCAGAAGTGCGAAGCCAGGTTAAGTCGCTGCCGCGAGAGAAAAAACTCCAACGGTCCTGAGCAGCTGGATAGCGCCGACCAGCACCAGCAGAACCAGCAACACCAGGAGCAGCTCAGCATAGAATATAAGAACAATGGAAAACTCAGTCCGAGCGGACACCCAGTGACGGTATCGGCAGCATCAGCAGTAGCAGCAGCAGCAGCAGCAGCAGCAGCAGCAGCACCCATGACCCAGCAAAAGCAGCCACTTATTACCCAACAGTCGCAGCAGCCAAGTTCCGGCGCGCCTGGACCTCAGCCTAGTCCTCATCAGAGTCCTCAAGCTCCGCAGCGGTGAGTCTCCTCAATTCTAGCTTCTCGATAATTACCTTAATTATCCACCAAATTACTCTTTCACTCGTTTCTAAAATTATCTTTCCATCTCCTCGAACATTCAGTATTTTCGAACAAGCATATTATGACCTTGACTAAGCTCTTAAGATCTTACTATTACTGTCTTTCAGTTATTATTCGTCTGCTAAGGACATTCGGTGACACTCCACCAGTATTTCTCGCATTACTATTAATAAAGATATTAAAATTAATTTTTATTAATTCACGCGACATAATACAGTCCATGTATTATTATTCTGTATTTAAAAGTGATATATTTCTATCCTGAACTGACTAAATAGATACAGTAATGTTAAAATAAATCAATAAACAAGAATCACAGTTGCCAGGGTAATTATTTCTTTTTATCATTAATCCGTATTAATTGAACGTAAAATAAGATAATAAACAAATTGCAATTGATTATTGACAGAGAGTATGTTCACAAGGCAATGGATGATATGAGAATAAAAGTAATGTTTTGAAAAGAAAATACCAACAAAAAGATATTAATGTAAAGCCGGGGATTGTGAATTATAAATGTAATGAGAGTAAAGATTATAATTTGGAAAATGATTATTCATTAAAGTTCGCGGTGATTATTAACAAAAATAAGAAAAAAAAAATAATATAATTTCAGGGCGTCTCCGCCCGATCCTTCGCAAGGTCCCCCAGGAGGACCACCCGGAGTTCCGCCACCTTCTTCTCAGACAACGGCCCAGATGATGCTCAGCCCAGTAAGCGGCTTGCACCAAATGCAACAAATTTTACAACAACACATACTTAACCCCACACAGCTGCAGTCCTTTATGCAGCAGCACTCCCTATATATGCAGCAGCAGCAGCAGCAGCAACAACAACAACAACAGCAGCAGCAACAGCAGCAGCAACATCAGCAGCAGCAGCAGCAGCAACAACAACAGCAACAGCAGCATCATCATCAGGTCTGCACTAATTAACTGCATATAACTTGTATTGACGACGTCACGTGGCCATTAAAGAATATAGAAACCCTCGCGATCGTACTTATTATTATTTTAATTCGGATTATCTCTCGTTGGTTTAAGGATTCTTCGACGGAGCATGTCGCTAACCAGGACAGATTCGGATACTTCTCGTCCTTGAAAACCGTAAGCACGCTTAAAGGATTGATTGTAATATACGTAAAAGCGTTCGCTTTGAATGTAATGAACGACAAATGTATAAATAAAAATTTCCTTAGCACCAGCACCAGTTGGCTGAATTAGGTCGAAAGCAGATCGAACAAGCGATGCAGCAGCTGCAGGAGCAGCTTCAGCTGAATCTCATTCAGCAGACGCATTTACTGCAAACGGCAGACAAGAAAAAGGCGTCAGCGCCTCTTCAGCAGCTCGCTTTGCAGCAGCAGCAGCTCATACAACAGCTCCAGATCACGCAGAGACAGTATCTGCTGCAACAGGGTCTCGGACTACAGGGACACAATCATTCTGCAGGTTCGAGTCTCTCTTTTTTTTCTGACTTGCCCTAGAAATACCTAACTAGGTAGACTGTACCTGAAAGTATCATACTCATACTCGTGGACACGAGACCATTCGGTCGAATTGTCGAAACTGTAGCAGTAAATGATGATAATGCTTTGATAATAATAACAATAACAACAACAACAACAACAACAACAACAACAACAACAACAATGCATAACGCTTCAATTATTTTGAATTTTAAAGGTTTAGCAGCGGAGACATTGCCAGGATGGAAAACGGAACAGTCAGAAAATTCCGAGTCGCATGTAAACTCCAGCGTGTCGAAATCGAGTTCCGGTCTAAATGGTGATTCCAAGCCCCTCCTCAATCTATAAACATATCATTGAATCCGTGGGTGTTTAATCAATTAACTGCCTCGTATCGTTAATGATGATGCTCGTCATGCTTTATAATGAAAAGAAAAAATGAAAAAGAGAAAAAATGAAAAAAAGAAAAAAGAGATCCAGTTGCGCGCTGTAATTAATTGATTAAACCGCACGAAGGGGCGACAATTTCATACGGTGTTAGATAAACGTAATGAAATACAAGCATAAGATATGGAAAAAGAATTTCTAACGACGATTTTGTAAAATGTTTAAACGCCGGGCGATTTATCGCAGGCCTGCTTAATTCGTTAGTTTCGAATCGTCGGTCGGAAATCAACGGGACGACGCAACTGGACGACAAGGCGCTCGACGCTTCCTGCAACGAGAAGATCCAGCATCCTCTTTACGGACACGGGGTATGCAAGTGGCCCGGGTGCGAGGCCATCTGCGACGACTATCAAGCATTCCTTAAGTGAGTACTCGCCCCTAAACTTACCAGTTCATTCAGCCTGCTAAGAGAATCTGATTAATTAATCCAAAATCAGTTGATTGATTTAAAGCAGAAAACGCTCGTGGCCCGATACGGAATGAAATAATTGACAAATATCGATAAGTAATGGTCGGCTGTCTATATAATATTCATCTCCTCTCACCAGTCTACGACGGGGTTATCCGTGAATTGAGCAATCCGAGTAATAATGACGATTGAAGTTAATAAATATAAAGGAAAAATTATCGCAACACCTCGGCCCCTTAACTTAACGCATAAAGCGGAACGCTCAAGGAAAATAAGGGAAATGAGGAAAAAGCGTAGAATCGAAAGAGGCTAATTATCCTGATTGTATTAATATTCAAAGCGCTCGACCACCGCGTCGTTATCCTTCTCGAATAAAGGTCTCGATGTCGTCTCCCTCCCTCCCTCTCTGTCTCTCTCTCCCTCCCTCTCTCTCTCTCTCTCTCTCTCTCTCTCTCTCTCTCTCTCTTACCGCCCCGCTCCCCCGACGCCGCAGCCGGTGCCCGCGGCCCCGCCCTCCCCACCCCTACACCGCACCGCTACACTAGACCCCAATCTCTCGCACGAGAACAATTTGTTTTTCCAAGCGCAAAGCCATCGACTCGGACGACCGAGGGATTGTGATAATAATAATAATAATAATAATAATAATAATATTAACCTTTCTTTCTTACGGTCAGTTTTCCTAAAATTCACAATTTCTTAATAAATTTATTTTAACATTTTCCATCCTCGTGCGAAATTTTAATGCTTGAGAAAAGAAGTTTGAGCGACAGCCAATTAGAAGAGCCGAATAACCCCAATATATTAATAGTATATCTTATAAGTTTCTTTGTTATTCGAAGCGCACCCTCGTGCACCGAAGAAGTAAAGCTAATGTAATGACAAAAGTAGGCGAGTAAAGTTGGTTAGTAATAAGGTTGTCGGCCTTAAGTGGAAAATAATTGTCGATTGGCTGATCCAAGCGCAGCTTCTCGTACGAATGACGAGAGCGGAGTCAGGTAGAAGTTTGGCGTGTCGAGTGAGGGCTCAGTTCGGAAAATTGGCTTCGCTCGCTCGAAAAAACGCTGCAAAAACGTCATATTTGGAGGTTAATAATTAATACGTAGCCGAAGAATAGTAACAAGAGGGATGTTTTCTGTTCATATGTCAACAACACATAGATACAAATACATAACGAATAATAACGAATTTTCCGAAATACTGATTCAGACACTTAAATACGGAACATACGCTGGACGACAGATCAACGGCACAGGCGCGAGTGCAGATGCAGGTCGTCTCCCAGCTTGAGATCCAGCTGCAGAAGGAGCGCGACAGGTTAACGGCGATGATGCACCATCTACATATGGCTAAGCAGATGGCATCGCCGGAGCCCTCCAAGTCCTCAGAATCCTCGGTAATATTATGACGGCCATGCATCCCCTCCGCTACCCGCCGACCCGACCCCGACCCCGACCTCGACCTCGACCTCGACCCGGTCCCTTAACGGATATCTTAACGTTCCCGATATAGCAAGCGCATATAAAAAAAAAAAAAAAAATATATATATATATATATATATATATATATTACCTTCGGTTTTATCTGTACGAAGATATTATTTCAGAGTGCCTCGAGTATGCCGAAACTCAATCTCTCGTCGGCGTTGATGAGTCAGCCGCCATCGAACTTCGGAGCCGTCTCACAAGTCTCACCAGTCTCCATGTCCGCCCTCGTCTCGGCGGTGAGGTCGCCCGCCGGTGGTCAACTACCCCCGTCCTCGGGAGCCGGGCCGGGACTCCCCAATATGTCCAACATAACGGGACTCCCACCGATGCCCAACATGCCCGGAAGTATGCCCAACCTGCCCAACATACCTAGCATGGCCGGGCCCATCCGTAGGAGGATTAGTGACAAGTCCAGCCTCTCGCTTGCCGGAGGTGAGCTTATTTTGACCATCGAATGATTTCACAATCGTTCCTCTCATTTCGCCATTCCTATCCTAACATCATAATTTTCCTCTTATGATTGCAAGGATCTGCTTGAAACTTACTCGGTTTACGACAAAAGCACAAATTTTAAGCATTTTTATGGTAACCATTACCAGACATACCCCCCCCCGCAACTATACATATATATATATATATATATTTATATATATATATATATTCGTATGAACAAAATGAATCATTGTTTTTCATACACGAAACTATAATTTAACTGATTAGCCTTTTCTCCGATAACTTCAAGCTTTACAATTACTTTTGCCCATTTATATCCGCACATTACAAATTAATGAACCATCAGCTTTTAAATTTGTGTTTTATGTTCGGTCCTTCCTAAACAGCGAAAACCAAAATCAATTTAAAATGGCGTAATTGAAAATAATATTTTTTGTCACTTGTTTTTTTTTTTTTTTTTTTTTTTTTTTTTATTATTTTATTATAGACTAAATATGCATAATAAAGTAAAATATTAAATTTATCGTGGAAATTGCTGCACCAAATAAAATAGTTCCTCGTCATGATTTTCATTTGTTTGGATATTTAAAATGGCTCAAAGTGTATTTTTTTTTTCTGATTGGAGAGCAAAATATATATAGTAAAATAGATGAAACCGAAATATTACGTATTGAGTTAAAAATTTAATTTTACCAGTTAAAGTAAAGTTCGTGCATAATTATCTAAATATAAATATTGACAAAAAGGCATCATAAGTTTGAAAAATACTCTTCCACTACATAATTACTACATAATTCAATGGACTACCCCGCCCTTACAAATATCTCATAATATTTATATCACCATATGTATATTTAAATAATTAACTTAAGTTAACTTAAGCTTCAACGAATGTATGTAATTATCATTTCCATGAACATGTGCTTATATTCGCTAATACTATAAATATTAAAAGAAGAGCGAAAAAAATAAAGAAACATATCGAACGTTATTGAAAACGAGAAAATACTATCCGTAGGACTATATGAGGAGGGCACTGTAAGGCGCAGAGTATCCGTCGATAGATCTGGAATAGATATTAACGAAGGTAACATTCATTTAACGAGACAAGGAAAAGCAAAAATCAAAAATTTCGATCCGATGATCTCTTTGCTTTGTAAATGATGTACCCCCTTCCCCATACAATTAGTAAATTTTTCACAGTACTAAGCTAAATTAAATAATTCTTTACGTTTCTATTTTTTTTTTGTTGTTTTTTTTTTATTTTTTTTTTTAAAGTATTCGATCCAGACATTTACAACAGTGCAAAGGGATCAGAAAGATCTATGAAGAAAGATTTTTTCTTACCCATAGTTTTAATTAAGAATGCACTTTACGGCCCTCTCTTGGTCTTTTTCTATCTTTTCTATGTTTCTCTTTCGTGTGACATGTAATATAACAAAACAAAAACAAAAAACAGCCATACATATGATAATAGATCCGTTGAGTAAGGGATCATATTTGTCTTTGCAAAAGAAATTTAAGAATCCAAACTAACCGACTAAGGGCCTCGTAAATATCCCTAAATATCCGATTCTCGATTCATTCGCCTAAGACTCGTTCGTCGTTGCCTTTTTATTTGCAAGCTCGACTTTATATTGATTTCAGAACTCCTGTAGTAATGTACTGCATGGACATTATCGCTAGAACGTACTTCCAACGGAGTATGAATTCAATATAATTTCGTCCCAAGAGCTGAGAAATCATTTTATCAAGCTTGGGTCCATTCTGTGCGTGTGTGTGCGTGTGTGTGCGTGTGTTATGCGTCGTGGGTGCAGTGTGTCGGCACCTTGTTGGCGCAACCCCTAACTAACAATGGAGATAAGATCAAATAAAAAACATACGAATTTCATTCGAATACATACGTAAATGATATGAAAATTAAAGGGTAAAATGGCCAGGGCTGGAGTCGCGTCGAGAAAAACGGGGGCTATCAGCTGCTGTTGACCTTAGGCGATGGTTGAACAATATTTTTGTAATTTTATTGTTTTTGGATAAGCTTTTTGTTGACAGCTGTGCGTATACTTACTTAAGAGACTAAATTGCGTCTGCGGCCTCAAAGCAACCAAAGCAACAGTATCTTACGTACCGATTTTTTTGCCTAAATTAAATAAGAATTGAGAGTGCAGCGATGTTCGATGCACAGATCGATGAATAAATTTGAGCTTCGGTTCCAAAGTGAAATTTTATTTACATAAGAGAATTCGATAAGAGAAGAAAATAAGGCTGGTAAGTGAATAAGTAAGCAAATAGAGAAAGTGAGTAAGTGAGTAAGAAGCATTGAGAATGCTGTAATGTCTTATGCAGGAGGTAGAAAAATGTACGTAAACTGTGTAAGAGCATGTGCTGAGCCGATAAACTGACGTATGTATGTACTCATACTCATAAAAGTCGAGATCGCCCGCAACAGAAATGCTCGTTATAAAACGTTAAAATCATGCAAAAATAATTGAAACAGATCATACCTTCCACGTTGCTCCGTTGCGCCGGAAATAGCAGAATGTATTTTGGAGGGGGCTAAATTGTTGCACCGTCGTTCCGTAAAGTCAGCGGCTGCCGATTATCGTCGCGTTTCCGGCTCGGCTCCCGGCCATGTCTGCCCAATAATTTTCACCACATTCGAGGACGATGCGTTCCCATTATCAGGCTCGTCGTCTCCGTATATATACATAAACACGTATACGTATATAACGTATATATATATATATATATATATACACACATGTGTACGTATATCACAGGATCTCATTATCACTTTCACGTAATTCTTTCATTTCTCCATTTCTTTGTGCTGCTCGCCTCCTCCCCCCCCATCGTGTAGGGCTGCCCTACATGCTGGAGCGCGCTGGCCTAGATGTCCAACAAGGTACTGTCAATCATATCCGTTTCACTCGACGTTTTTCTTTCGCTAATCTCTTGCTCGTTCTTCCGTATCCCGTCCCTCGCTCCTCTGCTGAAGAACCGATCCTCGAGCGCCTTATTGCCCTTGGGTTGTTCCTTCATTTCTTCAGCGGGGACAATCACCCATCGGAATGCACTGCTGCAAAACCATACTTTATCTCTCTCTCTCTCTCTCTCTCTCTCTCTCTCCACTCTCTCTCTCTTGTTGTTCTATGTGCGTAGTATACCCGCCAGTAGTACTAATTAGCCTGCAATAATACCACTATTAATAATTTGCTATCCAAATCTATCATCCTTTTATCTAACTTATTTACTCTTGCTTTGTCTTATATGCTATGCTATCTCGGTGTAATATCACCTATTACGTATATACTACTTCGAGAATGTATTTTATTTGAACTGCTTTTATAAAAACTTTCAAACTTGTTATTTAAATCAAACGGTACATAATCAAAGTAATTCATTAAAAATTTAGCATTATTTTTATTTCTGCACGTGTACGATTAATATATTATTAGCCAATATAAAAAAAATATATATATACATAGAAACAAAAACAATATATACGAAATAACGTTATGAAAATTATATTTTATCTTCTATAATTAATACTTGCATACGCGCGCTCTCATACGTATAAATCTTATCTCAAGTTTTCATTGGAACAATGCCTTAGATATAAAAGTATTAAATGTTTATTAAAAAAAGGCGCAAATATTTTTTTTATATTTACAATATAATCTTAATCTGTTAACATTTGGTCTACGCGAGATCATGTACATGTGTTTATTGCGCATACGTGTCAGTGCGGAAAGTGCTTTTCAATAGATAAAAATTTGATCTCTTACACGTATTTATAACTTTGTAATATACCAAATTATTTATTATAAAACTTTTAAATGAAAGAAATTATTATAAATTAGATATTCATTGTATTTCTGTTGAAAGTATCCTTTTCTAGTTTATTGCTTTCTTCGTTTTTCTTGCTTAATATTGTAAATTAACGTTATATCTATCAATATACGTATTACTATTGATTTTTTAATTAATTGATCGATTGAATTTTATAGTGAGAAACATTAGAAATCTATATCTATATTTTTAAAATGCATTAAAAATATTTACACCGTACTAAAACAAAATGTATTTTCTTTTAAATGTATTTTATGCTAGTACGTTCATTTTATATGTAACGATAGAAAAGGAAAAAAAAAATTTATAATCATGTAAAATCGTCTGCTAACTTGATTTTAAATTTTATTTAATAATAAACATGTTCTTCAATACTTAAATATATAATTTTCAAAGCCAACACCAATGAAATTCAATCAATTTTTCCTAATCATTTTTTTAAATGATCTTATTTGTAATGGATTACTTATATTAATCTGAAAAGATGAAACTATGATAAATTGAAAGCTTAGGCATACATCCAATAAACAGTGCCATTAACAAGCCACGTATTTATTTCAGAAATTCAGCGAAATAGAGATTTCTACAAAAATGCAGACGTTAGACCGCCGTTCACGTATGCATCACTAATACGCCAGGTAATTTATCATTTTATCTATATAAAAAGTGATTGCATCACATATTATTTAATCGCTGTCTGTATTAATTTGCCAATTGATACAGACGCGCCGGATACTTTATCTTATTATATTCAGTACTAATCAATGGTATTTAGCTTACTATATATTATTCAATTCAAGCATTATTCTTCATAATTAAGATTATTTATTTCATAAGATAATTTAATTTACGTAACGTAATAACTAATATCGTAATACAATCAATACCAGAGCATAGATATAATTATAATTGCCTTCAACTGTGAAATACGACAATGATTTAAAAAATGCATACGTCGCTTCTTATCGAAATAACGTTATTTAAATTAAATACAACGTAATTTACATACAACTTATTCAATAATATCGACACGTGAATTACGAATATCGAGCGAGGAAGATTTTATGAATTCAACATAATTTTTAATACAATTAATATATTTTTACAGGTCTGTAAAAGTATATAGAAACCCTATGTCTCCAATCTCATCGTGATAAACAAATCTATCCCTTCGGCTCCTCGAAAATGAGAAATGAGAAATAAATCACAAAGAAACTGTTGTTAACTCGTCTTTTTTTACAGTCCATCATCGAATCACCGGACAAGCAATTGACGCTAAATGAGATATACAACTGGTTCCAAAATACATTCTGCTATTTCCGGCGCAACGCAGCAACGTGGAAGGTATGATCTGTTTCAATTTTTTTTTTTTTTTTTTTTCCTGATGAACTTACGGGATTATACTATACGGTTAACTCTGAGGTTTCGTTGTTTCGTTGAAAAAAAAAAGGCATAAACATTTTAGTCTATTTAGCAAGAGATATTCAATTTCATTTGGATAAAAAATTATAATAAGTAAATTATTTCTTCATTAAAGAAACATGTGACCATGAATTAATAGTTACCATAAAAATGAACGTTGATTTTATTCGTTTAAGTAGAAAAATGTTAAGCGCAGTCGCACTTAAACAAAAAAAAAACAAAACAAAAAAAACATATATATATATTCATATTATTGTATATACGTTAAAAAGACGAGATTTTATATCTATATGTACGTACGAAGATCTATAAATTTGGAAAATATTATTTCAGAACGTAATTAAAAGATAAAAGAAACGACTATCTAATGGTTTTCGTGATACGTCATGGGTAAAAAGCGTTTGTATCACGTACTTTAGTTGTTCCGCAAATCAGCGATTATTCATCAAACGTTAATTAATCCACGTTATTGACCTAATCGCATATTTCGAATTTTTTGTGAACGTAAACGTTAGCATCTTGATTTAATTAGTTTGACTATGAAATCTCAATCGAGTAATCATTTTGTTTTATAGTTTAACAAATGAAAAATGAGATAACACAGGCTTATTTTAAAATAGTCATTAGAAATTATAAATGCTTCATATACATATACATATATATATATATACATTTAATACTGCATATAAAGGAGAAAAAGTATCGTTATAAACAAATTTATTAGCCTTATTTTTAAAAAGAAATTACAATCTCGTTATTAATGCAATAATTCGTATGCGAGGACATTAAAAATGTTATATTACATACACTCATTTACTTATAGAAAAATTTTCTTCGGTAAAAAGTATTATAATTTTTAATAAAATATCACGTACATTACAACATATTTGAGAAACTCAATGCGCTTGTAGTACGTTATTTTATTATTGGTCCGTCGTTTAAAGATTAAAATACAAACAAAAAAAGTATATTTACCCTATTAAATAAATAAATAAATGAATGAATTGTCAATAATATGTATAAAAAGATTTGTGTTAAACGAAATGTAAATGAAATGAAGACTATGAAATAGCAAACTAATGTTGAATCGAGTAAGGCATTATTCGACAGATCGTCAAAATGTCCGAATTGCCAGCTTTGATCCATGATCGAGACACGACAAAGGCTTAGAGAGTCCTTACACTGGCTATGGGTGCACAGTACAACGTAGTCGTCCGAATTGTTCTCGACCTCTTTAGAGGAATTTCTATTTTAAAAAAATTCTTAATAAACGACGTCCGATGAACCGGTCGGTCGGTCGGTCGATCGATCGATCGATCGATCGATCGATCAAATTCTCCTCCCTCGATTCTTCAAGGCAAGAGTTCCGGACACAGCTGAGGAGGAGCAGTCTTTTCATCTTGAAAATAGAAAAGAATCATCTCCGTGGGCGCAGCCTCTCGAAAACAGAGAACGAGATCATCAACAACCTCCCTCCCTCATTCGTGCATACGCATACGTATCCGTAAATCCATGCATACACGGGCATGTATTAAATGTACATCGTCGTAACCTGTGCGCGTCGTATCATCTTACGTCGCAGTCAGTGTACCGTATAAGCATGCGCGTGTATGCCATTAAGCGCTTATGTATACGTATGTTAAGATGAACATCCGTCATTTTATTTCAACGTTTTCCTTTAAACCTGTTATTTTGTTACAGCCACTAATCTTACATATATATATTCATATGAGCCCTGCGGCATGAATTTGTTGTCGTTGCCCTTTAGTTTTAGTCACTTAGTTGTGCATTATATTGCCATGAGAATGCCACGTTATCGTCTTCTTTTTATAACTTATGATTTTTAACATTTATTCTTCTTCTTCTTCTTCTTCTTCTACTACTACTACTACTCCGACTACTACTACTCCGACTACTACTACTACTACTACTCCGACTACTACTACTACTACTACTACTACTACTACTACTACTACTACTACTACTACTACTACTACTACTACTACTACTACTACTACTACTACTACTACTACTACTACTACTACTACTACTACTACTACTACTACTACTACTACTACTACTACTACTACTACTACTACTACTACTACTACTACTGCTACTGTTTTTGTTGCCATCTTTTCATTTCATTGCCTTAACGATTCCGTAGGTTTTCGTTCATTATTATTCTATTCCTTGTTTATACTTTAGTTATTAAATACATACATATATATAATGTCCGACATTATATACAATATACTTATATAACAGACATTATCATCCACATATAAATATCATTTAGTTTAAGCACTCTTTCATTTCAATACTTTATTCGTAATTTATACGTATTTCTTTTAATTAATTTCTGTCCAATTTCTTTTAACAACATTTCTACATATTAGTAAAATTAATTGTTAGTTGTTTGATAATAATTAGATATTACGTTACATGTAACCCAGTTTTAATTTCGACCCATACGTTTTTTACCGCTAATTTTATAATAGACAAGGAAGTATCATCATCTATTGAATAATTAATATCATAAAGTCATTGAATTATTTCTTCTAAATATAGTTATTTCTTATTTACTTTTTATTAACGACTAAACGCGTCATTTTTGTCTTTATTTTAAAGAGCTCATTATTACTGATTGTAATAAGATTTATATTATACATACAATTTTAATTGATAATTTTTAATTTGTCAATTACATTATTGTCGGTCATAAGAATAATATATATAAATATATATATATATATATATAAATATATATTACATTCAAAATAACGGTGATGTTTCCATAATTTCTATCATTACACAAAGCAGACAAAAGTAAACAAATTGGCTTCCGTCCATTGTAACAAATCGCCATCGTCCAAAATATTAGTTGTGCGCTACTGAAATTAATATCCAAATATCAAAGCACTGAATTCCCAAATTTACTTACCTTATACGTAAACGTCCTTTTTCTATCTTCTCACATTGGTTAACTGAATTTCCAAATCTTGTCTCATATTCTTTTTTCTACAGCTCTTCGTTGAAGCTAAATGTTGTTTTTTCTTTCGTTTTTAACTTTTTCATTCGATTTCTTATATTTAAGGCGGTCTTGATCCGATTTCAATTTTTACTTTCAACAAATTCTAATCCTTCCGCGACGCATACATCCTATTCATTTTCATTCCTAACAATAATATTAATAATAACAACAATAATAAAAATAATAATAACAATAATAATGTCAATAATAAGAGTAATAAGTGGTATCAATATTTGTTTAACAAAAAAAAAAAAAAAGAATATTATTTGAGGTTAAAAATTAACGATTAGAGTACAGAAATAATGGCAAATGAAAATTCTCGTTATACGAGAAATTGTGAATAAGTCGAAGGAGAATCTCCGATCGAATGTTTGTTTTAAAGTATATATATATATATATACAAAGCGCTTCGTGTGGCTAATAAAAGCTCATTCGCGAGTGGATTCTGATATCGTTAAAAGTGAAAATAGAAATCTAACACCGCCAATCGTTATAATCATTATTATCATTATTATCAGCTGTCTCATTTTATTTATTTATTTATTTATTTATTTAATTTTTCTTTTATTATTACTTTTAATTATTTTGTACTTGTAATTCTAGTTATGTTATTTACTTATTTATTTGTTTATTAATTTTTATTCTCTCGACAATCCGACCGCTAAGGCAGTGTCGCGATTGTGTTGGGCTTAGTTAATTTGTTTGCGTTGCTTATTTAGTCTGTGTATTATTTTGTATAGAACGCAGTGCGACACAACCTGTCTCTCCACAAATGTTTCATGCGAGTCGAAAACGTGAAGGGGGCCGTGTGGACGGTGGACGAAGTGGAGTTTTACAAGAGACGCCCTCAACGCGCTTGCAGCACGACTGGGTACGTTGCCCCACCCCTCCGCCCCCCCGACCACTCTCTAATAGCTTCCATATCAAGAACCCCCTCGCCCCCGCCCCAAAACAGTAAACACCCCCAACCGCCCCAAATAACCCCCAATAACAACCCCCCACCACGACTCAATATAAAGAAAACATTTTCGCGCGTCTTTTAGATGACATGTGTCTCCTTTTTGCACATGGACGTGCGTGCGCGTACGTGCGCGTGTACGTACAGCCGCACGAATTGGTGCCGATTCATGCAATACGTAATTGCCTACGTATAAGTGCGAACGGCCGCTACGTGCCTCTGTGCGTGCATGCGCATGTGCTCATTTTTACATATATATATATGTATTTTTTTTTATATACTACTATACCTACCTAAATAGCATTGCCAATATCAATATTATCATTATATAGACGTTTTTGTGTCATTTTATTACTTTTTGCCATTTTCTATTCTTATATTATACATAATATATTTATCTCTCTATATTTGTCATTATATGGATAAAGCCAAGCAATTGTGAACGATCAATTATCCCTCCCCTTAATTACTTAATCGCTTAGTTTGCAATTATTTTATTAGAGTAATACTACGATAGCATCAATTAGCCAAAGTATCCGAATTGCCGATCCACCTTATCAATTTATCATTTTTTTATTGATCGTACATAATCGTATTTATACATAACTCATCTTTTGGATGTATATGTATTATTTAATTTTTCTCTATCCTCATATTATATCACTAAGTTCTAGAAAATCATGGTTTGCCTCTACGTATCTGACAATTGTCAAGCTCTCTTCTGGCTTTCCCACTCACCCATAATACCAACTCTGTCTTTCTATTCTGAACTATTTTTCTATAAAAAAAAGTATCCACTTCCACTCATTTTCACTATATTCATGTAATAATCTACGATTGGGAAGAAAGCTCGATGGAACTATAATTTATGCTTATCTCGTTTATCTAAACGCAATATCTATAAACATATAAATTATTATTTCTATTTGACTTTTTTCTCTTTCGGATAACTTGACACTGCAAATTTTTTACCTTTATGCTATTATATTCATCCTTGCTTATATGTACATCTAATAGGAATACGTTTTATATAAAAATTTTTAATTCTTAGTCTTTGTATCGATTTATTTATCTCTTTTCTATTTTATCTTTATGCCTCTTTTAAGTAGAAAAGTTTTCACTTCTTATACTTTATATACATGCACACGTGTATATATATATATATATATATATATATATATATATGTATATATATACATATACACATGTATACATATACATGTATACATTAACAAATTTATATTTACGTGCATTGCAAGTGTTGGTGCGTGCGTGAGTGGATGGACTCGTGCATTTGCACTGCGTGAACGAGTATGTGTGCATTTATTAACACAGCTTTAAATTTTTCAACATTTTTTATATCTATTTCTTCGTACTTACTATTTTTTTAAATTTATTAGATAGTTTACTTCTATTTTATGCCTTTCAAATTTTTTCTATTCACATAGTTTTACTTCTCCGTATATTGTTTACCTTCTTTATATATTGTATGAGTGTGTAATTTATTATATATTTTTTATTCTAATTTAATAAAACATTACACTAAAATACGCGTAATTCTATTACAATTACTCGAATTTTAGTCACATGCTTTTTCATAATTTTTATTATAGTAACAGTCCATTTTTCATAATATATTTTTTCTCTATTAATATATATATATATGTGTGTGACTGTGTGTGTGTGTGTGTGTGTGTGTCTTATATTGTCTTAGTGATTTTAACATTAATCTTATTCGTAATTTCTGTATATTTTTCATTTCTTACGCTTACTTTTTAAGATCACCGATTTGATTGCAATTACAATTGAATGACAATTACCTGTGATTCGCCTTTTTTATACATTACAAAAGATATTGTACTTAATCTCAATGTTTTTATCCTATTCGAAAATACGTATGAAAGTTTATTATATATTTATATATATAATTTAACTTTTAGTTTTAATGTATGTACTAGTCGCGAGTTTAACGAGTCGAGGCGCCGAAATGAAAAGTTCGAGGTTGCTTCGCGTGGATATTATAATCTGTGCATTAGCCTATTTCTTAATAATGCCTGAATATTCTAAATTTTTTCAACTCAGTTTGTTTTTTATCTATCTGTGCACTCAAAAAATAATGATTATTTATTAATTAATATTTTCAAATGCTTGCATTTACATTAATTTTTAAATAGTTTCATGTTTGATTTATTATTTTACATATTGAGCTACATTTTAATCTAATTTTTGATATTATCGTTTTTATGTGATATTTATAATACTTTTAATTAAAAACTTTAAAACATGAGAACGTTTTGAAGTTTAAATTAATTTTTTGATAATTAATTATAAGTAGTTGTAGCAAATAGTGTGATAATTATTTAAAATATTCATAATGCTTACATATTTTACGAGAAGTGTAAAATGCATGAATGAAAAATATCTATTAGTACTATTTATATTAATTTGTATGATAATTTTTATTAAAAATAAAGACTTTATTAGCTATTACATTTTAAAATGAAAAAGCTGTACATATTTTTGTAAAACATGTAAAAACGTACATTGTAAAAAATAATCTGTCCATACTTTGGCAGTTGATCATTCATTGAGTTTTTAAACGAATTCATTATATTTTACTGGCTCAAAAAATTTTTATTTAACTAAAGGTTTAAAACTTTTTATTTCTCTTATAAATGTTAAAATGTTATACAAAAAGAAAAAAAAAGAAAAAAAAACCCATTTAAGTATTGAAGTTGATACATTAAAAAGCACTCGTTGCTGGAATATAGCATTTAATAATTCTCTTATTCTTACTTTTATTCTTACCAATACTAATTCTCATCCTCATTATCGTTGGTTTGTTCTAATTTTTATTATTTATAGCGATAAAAAATATTCGTAACATAACTTTTACGTAGCAACACGTGTACATACGAGTACCACTATACACGTACAACACAATACATGTATTTATCGTAAAAGTACGGACTGGGTAAAAAAAATTTTCAGAAATTTTCGTATTATATTATACGAGAAAAGTTAGGAGTATTTCAATACGAAAATGTAAGTATTTAAAATAATGATGACTAGTGGAATATGAATAATTTCGAAGCCAAAGATCTTTCTCCGCATACTTTATTGCTATTCTTAGTTTGGCATGTCTCTTTTATAAAATATTATTATTAGTAGTATAAAATATAATACTCATGCGTAGTGCCTATGAAATATTGAGCGATCTATCGTAGATAAAGGATCTTGCGACTCGACTCGGAGAACAAGCGATCACGGAAGGGAGAGAAGCGACGACGATACCTTTAGGATAATAATAGGGTTCCGAAGATAAAGCTTCGGCTTCTCGAGCTTCGGCAACCTCCGCCCCCCCTCCCACTCCCCGAACCTTTAATCGAACACACGTATGCACATAATAGATGGAGAAGTGATACGTGGTATGCGATATTAAGGAATTTAGTGAGGAAAAATGGTAGAGAGCAGGATTTTTCCTAACAAGCATGCGTGCTTTGCAGCGACTAACAGTGCCTGTCTTTTCATAAATTTGTATAATGCTGTCTCTCTTCGTTCGCACTCGTCCCTCAAATATCTCTCTCTCTCTCTCTCTCTCTCTCTCTCTCTCTCTCTCTCTCCATCTCTATCTCAAACTATTGTATTTGCTGGTATCTTTTTTTATTTTTTTTTTACCTGTCGTACTATAAATGTGCACCTTTAAGAATTTCATGCGTGAATTACGTACGAAGTTATAGGGACATGCAACTAAAGCAAAAATTCAAAAGCGACGGAACGTTATTAGTGGAATCTTTGAGTACCAGAACAGCGAGCCGCCTAAAGCTGGGGGAAGGACTTCAAGGAATGGAAGCTACTACTTATACCCCCTTTTTCGCCTTTTCTATCTCTATTTCTATTTATCCTCTTTCTATTTATCCATCTACCTTTGACTATATAAATCTCTACATATCACTGATTCTTATTACGTTTTTTAAATCGTACTCTGATGTAAGTTTTTTTTTCGACAGTTGTTTACGAAAATTGTGAAGCATGCTGCTTGGATACATTGTATTCATATATATATATATATATATATATATTAGATATATCTGCACTCGTAAAAGCTAACATCAATATAATTAATAATAAACGTGGATAAAGAAAAAGAAAAAGAAAAAGCAAAAATTTAAAAGAGCAAATGAGAAGAATATGATAAATATTAGCTCGTCCAAGTATGTAAACAATTTCTCATTTACAGTTTTCCACGCGAGCCGCTATTATCATTCATCCCTTTAAGTAGCAATTTCACATATTCCTTTGCTATATTAAGTAGCCTTACATTTATTTTCATTATATATTCTTTCCTTCTCGACTATCGAACTCTCAAACTAAATTATGTTTCCACGTACTGACACATTGACAGGCTTAGAACAACAAGCTAACGATAGAGAAATTTGGAAAGGCATCACTTAGTTGCGTTTTATTGTAAGTGAGAATGAATTTAACGAGCAAACACGATATTTAATAATAATTTCGAGTTTCAAAACTTCAAAAGAAAGTTACTTCTAAAGTTTATGTGTATTTAATGAAGTTAATCATTTTTAGTAGTATCTCTATTGAAATAATGAGCCAATTTTTAAAGCTCAAGCAATTATTTTATTCAATTTAAATAAACAATAATAGAGTTAAGCGAGACAGTTTGTCTATGTTGGAGTAAAAATTTGAAGAAAAATAACATACTCTTCAGGAACGTTCGTCTAACAGTTTTAAAATTTAAAAATATGTTTACTCTAAGTAATCGTAGTAGTATACAAGGACTTTGAGAAGCCACTTTCTTTTCTCCATGTACGAGCGCACAAGTTGTTAAAAAGGAAAACTAAAGCATTACGACGATAGCGAGCGACGGCAAGGGAAAATGTGAAAGCAATGGCTTTTAGGGCACGAATGTTTATCTATAATGTAGCAGTCAATGTAGCAGTCAATGAATAGAGAAAATTATATATATATATACACATATATATACATATATATATATATATATATATATATAAAGAAAAAAGTAAAAATAAATAAATAAATAAATAAGAAGAATGAAAAATTAAATGAAAACAGAACAAAAAATGTAAACAAAGGGAGAAAGGGAAAAAAATCGAAGGAAAAGCTAGGAGAAAAAGAAAAAGAAAGGAAAAATAAGAAAGAAGAAGGACGAGGAGGAGAAAGAAAGAACCTTTGAACCTTTTTTTGTACTCTCTTTTCTCTATTTCTTGGTGGTCTTTATCTGTGTATACAGAACGCGATCCGCACCAATCTATCGTTGCACAAGTGTTTTGTGCGCTATGAGGACGACTTCGGGTCATTCTGGATGGTGGACGACGCCGAGTTCGTAAAGCGGCGGCATCTGTCCCGCGGCCGCCCCAGGAAATATGACCCAACCCCATCACCCACTCCACCCCACCTCTCCGCACAGTAAGCACTACCACTATTTTAGAAAATTCTGCGCCGCTAGCTGAATAAATACAAATTATTAATAATAATAATAATAATAATAATAATAATAAAATGATAATAAAATAATAATTAATAATAATAATAATAATAATAATAGTAGTAGTAATAATAATAATAATAATAATAATCATCATCATAATCATAATAGTAATAATAAAAATTGAATGATGAAAAGAAACAAACAAAATATATAATCGTATAAGACAACACTAAACAAACAAGTCATGAAAAAAGAAAAGAAAAGAAAAGAAAAGAAAAGAATAAAAAAGATAAGAAAAGAAAATAAAAGAAAGAAAGAAAGAAAGATAGACAGAAAACTCAGTGTACGAAGGAAAGATTTTAAGAAATGAGAAAAAATTATTTTCTTATTCATTACTACTAATAATAAACTCATGACTGTTGATAATAAGTTCCCTAAATACAAATACGACGTGTAGCCGACGTAGTCCTAATTGCTCTCTATGTCTGCCTTATCCAGAACTCTTGTCTCTCACCCTCTTCATTTATTTTTTACAATATATATGTATATATATATATTGTTCTTTATTGTTTTATTTGTTTCTTATCGACTCTTTTATCGAACTGTCCCGCGGAATTTATACGACTTTCCCTAAATCTTCTTAAATTTTACTATTTTTCTTTGCACAAATTATCAAAAGAAAGAAAGTTATTTATTTTTTTTTTTTTTTTTTTCGTTCACGTCTCGTTCAACTCTCACGAACACTTTTCATTCAAATCCTTCAATATCATTGATAATTATTTTAAACCGTAATTATTAAAATTAGTCTCAAATAACTGTAATATACATATATTTTTTTTTTATATATATATATTATCATTTGTAACATTGTTTCGTATAAAATCTAATAGAGTTTATAACTTTCTTATCTTTACATTTCCTATCGGATATTATTTTTGTAGTAAACATAAACATTGTACGATTCTGTTTAATACCTTTTCCCCCTTAGTATTACTTTAGTTTTTTTTAGATATTTTCGTTCTTCTTCTTCGACAATAAACTTTTTTTTGGAGGGGAGGCCTGAGACTTTACATTGCACTTCAACGCATTTTTTTTTTCTTTTTAATAGCACGAAAGCCATTTAAAGGCCATTTTTATTAAATTACCTTTCTATTTATTTATGAAAAGAAGAAATTTTTAGTTTATCAACCTACATAACGTAATATTGATGTTAAAGATGTTAAATATTGAAATTAAAGTGAAAAAACTCTTTAAAAAATTTAATTTGACTTACAATTCGTTAATACAAGAACTTATAAATTGATTATATACCATCGCATAAATAAAATATTTTTTTATAATTAATGAAAACTAATTCTTACTTAATTTTGAATATTTAAAGGTTGAAACTAGATTTCTCAAAGCCTCTCCAGTTAATAATTCGTTTAATTTTTATGATATAATTTGTATCTGCATAATATATAAGTAAAAAATACATAATGTAATGCTTCGATCAAAAATGTTTTATGGCTACGTAATAAGTGTGAGTGGAGATGTGCGTACGTGTGCATGGCCGCGTATATACGCGCACGTACGCGTATGCGCATTCGTAAACCTGGCTGCGTGTGTACCTGCGCGGTTGCGAGCGTGCGTGTGTGTATACGCTCGGTAATGCGTGCGTGCGTCATGTGACGTTTTAGAACGTTATATATATATATATCTATGTATTATTACCGTTTTTCCAAAAATACTGAGTCGCTTGCTGATCGCTTACGTTTTATCCTATTTTCTTTTCTTTGTCTTACATGAGTATCCCAACCAGAAATTTTCGGCTGCATAACAAAGCACTATATACGTATACGTATGCGTGCCTATAATATATGTATAAATATATGTGTATATATATATATATATATATATATATATTTATATATTTATATATGTATACAGACGTATATGTGTATCGTTTAGATAGTCAGTAGGCTTCGCTAGATGAAAAAAAAAAAGAAAAAAAAAGAAAGAAAGAAAAAAAAGCGTAAACTTCCGAACCCGCACGGTTTTAAAAATTCTCTTAACGCAAGAAAATACGAAAGACCATCGAATAAAAAACGATCGTACAACAATGTGGAATGCTTATCGTTATAATGATTACTTTTGCTTCCGCGCCCAATTTTTCTTACCCTGTTAGTCGCTTGCATGACGATAGAGAAAAGAAAAAAAGTCACACAGCACTTTCCTTTCCTCTATCTCGTCCTACATTGTTCGAACCTACCTTAACGTTCATTCGTTATGAAATTGCTAATTTCTCAATGAGCGATGCTTACGCTTGTACATTCGTCGTCAATGCATGTGTGTGATTGTACATTTTATTTTAACTCGTATGACTATATTTATTTACTCCATTACTTTTTAGTATATTGAAATTATACCAAAGCTCGAGACATTAATTAACATTGATAGGTCAACTGATTCGTAAATATTAAATTAAATTCTGTTTACAACAATAACTTTCTGCGGACAATATGATTATTGATAAATAATTTACACTGGTTGTAATACGTGAAAATTTCATATAACTTTACATAATGTGTATAAAGCAGTTGTTCCTTCTCTTTCTACGGAATACGTAATAATTTTTTGAAATTAATAATTAATCAGAATTTACTAATCATGTATCATAAAGTGAAATTTTCCCATATACTTGTACATGTTATTTTACACAATTATACCCTTTCATAAGTTTAAATCTCATACATTAGCATACAGTCAAAAAAAAATCGAATGAAATTAAGACGTTCCATTAATAGTATTAGCATTTCATTTATTTCGTTATAATTAGAACAATTATTATACTTTTAAGTGTACGTTTTAAATTCAGAATAGTTACATTTTAATAAGCTATTATAAATTAAAAAACATATCGTTTTTTTCTTATTTATTTATTTTTTTGTTTTTGTATGAATGTGATAGCAAATGTTAATAATATTGTTTACAAATGCTGCATGACAAAGCTTTATCAATAACATAATTTATGCGCGCGTGTGTGTGTGTGTGCGTATCATATAGCTGTAAGAGATCCGGTGACACGTAGAACAGAGTACATCGAAAGAAAATAATGTAAGATTTCCATCAATTTCCATCATCAACAATTAAGGTATTGCCACAAGGTCATACATATTCTTGTAGTTAATATTTTAACTTATTTATCATCTATAATTATGATCATTTTTAATTATGTAATGCATAGAATTTTTAATATTTTTTATCTACGAATTCAACTTTTTACATATATATTTATATATTTCATATACGTCTATATATATATATATATTATTTGAAATTTTTAAATAATTTTTATATTATCTCTTTTACGATCCAACTATTTTTAACTATTTTTAAATATTTTTAAATATATTCTTCTGATTTTATACATATTATTATAAATTTTATAATTTATCTTGGTGTTATATTTTTTCAAAGCGATGTAAGAGTTACCAATAGAAACAGGAATTGAAATCTAATTAATATTTTAATTAAATTACTCATTGAAACGCTACAGTGCAATGATTATGTATATTAAAAAGGGAATGATAATAATTCTTACATAACTTTGATGTACATACTCCATATATCAGTTTTATAAACGGTCGAGAAATATATTTTATTTCTGGCATGTCATTTTTTTCAACTTATCTTGTGAAACTTTTTTGCATCATATATTATTATTTGTTCTAAACTCGCTATCCGTTTGCAAGAGTAAATCATCCATTGTTTACTTTGTCGAATTTATGATTAACGACAGTAAACACAATAAGTACTCAGACATAATAAAAAAGGAAGATTCAAAAAGGATTAATCGCTAACAGAACAAGTTTAAGGTAATCCAGGGCCGTTTATAAACGATAAAAATAGCTTTAAATTTATGCAAAAATTAAAAAATGTTTTCGATATAAAAAGATTGTAAATTTTGCCGACAATTAAATAAAAATTTTATAGGCTTCTTATTTTCTTATACGATTCGTATAATTACTATCATATAATTGTCATTTTATATAATTGACAGTCTTATAAGAATATTGTACAGTAAATAAATTTTATAAATTCATTATCATATTAAGTCACAATAAATTTGAAGTTCTGGAGTATTAAATTTTCCTTTAACTTTATAAACTTTTTTTACTCGATCTGTTGCTGTCAAACGTTTGCAGATAAAAAAGGTATAATAATCAGTAAACGATTTTTAATAGTTATTTTATATTACTTCTTTTACAATTTTTCAATTTTTTAAATATACTTTTATCATATTTTTTATATTATCTAGTATCTTTAATTATCAATTCTTTCCTCTTCTCTCTTATTCTCTCTGTTATTCTCCCATTGTCTCTTTCTTTCTCTCATCACTTTCTCTCTTTTTTCACTTCATATAGACTTTTATCTTTCATTATCTTTAATATTTTTAATATATGTGTATTGTCTTTCTATTTTCTACTTTCTTAATATTATATTGTTCTCTTCATTACTCTATATAATTGACGTAGGAAAGCGTTAACACATCGCTTTTTCATGTTTAAATTAATTAAATAAACGTTATATATACATATGTATATATATATATATATATATATATATATATATGCATGTTCTTGTATATACTATTTTTCTATTCCTTTAAATGAATTGTATATATAAATATATTTTATATATTTTCAAAGTATATAAGAGTTTTGTACTTTCAATTACATAATTATATACATATATATATATATATAATATATGTATATATGTGTATATATGTACGTATGTATAATAGTGTCTTAAATCAGATACACTTTCACAACATGATAAAACATACTTATTTCTCGCATAAATACTTATATTCAAACTGTACTCGTACACTTTTTTCAGGAATATAATAATTTTAAAAATTAAAAAAAAAAGTAATAAAGTCAAAACCACGATATCGGTAGAAAAATGGACGTAACTAATAAATAACTAATTTCTGTTTCAAATTAGGGGTGTACCTTCAAAGAGTCCGACGCTTACGCACAGTCCGACTATGTATGGTGATGCTTTGAATGCGAATCTTCAGGTATCTATTGTATTGTTTATTATCATTTTTGTTTCTCTCTCTCTCACCCTCTCTCCTCTCTCTCTCTCTCTCTCTCTCTCTTTCTCTCTCACTTATTCTGTATAGATATTATATTCTATATATTTTATATACTCACGCATATTTATATGTATTTTTGTGACACGACAGCTTTTCTTCATAATGTATTAATTACGTTTATATACACATAAACACTTATTTTTTCAACAAATACGAATCGTAGTTAATTATTTGGATGCTTTTTGAGTATTTCCAGGCTGCCCTCGGCGAATCGAACATAGGATTTCTGAATAACTCCATGTGCACGTCGACAGCTACGAGTCCAGATAAAGAGCATACCTTATCCCACAATGATTTAACGTGAGTATTCAGATGAAAAAAAAAAAAAAAAAAAAAAATCAGTTGCCGAATCGAACAGCCAAACTAACTTTCAACTTATAAATTTAAGTGAATTTTTCCATAAAATGATGAAACCCTTTATTGAATATTAACAAATAAATGAAGAAGATCAATGGGTTGAATACTCATTGGCTACGCGCACACACATACACACAAATGCATATACACACGCTCGCGCGCGCGCGCGCGCGCGTATATATGTATACAGAAATATTGAATCACTCGGACTTATGCCGGTAATTTGATGGTAATTTGATTAATCGGAGTGAAGCACTTTTCCGAGTAGCGGCGGAGGTGGGGAGGGGGGAGGAGGGCGTTGGTAAATAATAGAAGGCCAAAATAATATAGGTTTGAAAAAAAAAAAGTAAGAAACGAGGCTAACGATTGTTAAACTCTAACGTCAGTTCGCCCTTGGACGAATCCGGGATGCACATAAAGCAGGAAGGCCAGAGCCCCGAGGGTGGCAAGCTCTCGAGGCTGATTAAGCGCGAGCTGATGGAGGCACCGGCAGAGCAGGATACGGAGGAGGAGACCTGCAACGACGACAGGGACTACCCGGAGAGTCACGGGGGTCACGATTCCGGACCGGACGAGGACATGGCCGAGGACCTCTCGATGGCTCCGGAAATACTCGCACCCGAGGATCACTGCGAGGCGTAGTCGCAGCCGATCGGCCAGACAAAAATCTGTCGCCAGAGGTGAGCTACAGCAATAGCGACGATTTAAATGAGCGCGCGACTCGCGCTCGCGGCTCCAATTTAAAAACCGCGCTTAACCGTTTCTGTATTCTTTATAGCATTGCTTGTCGACTGTATAAAAGAGCGCTGGCATTTTCCTGGCCGCAAAGGGCAACTCATCCAGATTCTCTGGTTAACGAAAGAGAGCAGATGCCGAATGATCATTGGGGGAGAGAGTGAAGGGAGGAAGCCTTTATCAATGGCACTGGGCTGATAGAAAGAAGCCACGTTTCCCTCCTTTCCCAGGGGTTTTTCTCTTCGATGACAAAGAGACAAAGAGAAAGTTAGTTCCAGTTAGAGATGCCGTATGCATCGATATTCTCCTCGATACTTGCGACATTAATTCGCCAGTGTCGGTCGCAACACCAAACCACGTCGGGCCAAGGCTTCACGCCTTCCGAAAAACGAAACGAGGATGCGCGGGTGACTTCAGGGTACGAAGCGTACCAGAGATGTGCTACCTGCGACCCTACCAATCGAAGAGAGGGGGAAACAAGAACGGGAACCTAACTTGAGAACAAGGAATACGGAAACATCGGCGCCACTACGAATCATATCTTTAATCAAGCAATTAAGAAAGATAACGATATATATATATATATATATATATCGATATGCATTCACCAGGAAGATAAACAAATTAAAGGAGCCTCATTCTCTTGTACATTGCGTATTTGATCAACGTGTATAGATAAGTGAGTCGAGAGTGGAGATAAATGTAAGGGGCATGCAAGCAAGAAAGAAAAGAAAACGCGAGCTTTTATTATTACGTCGTAGTAATTTTCGTATTTTATTTTTGTTTTTTTTTTGCTCATTTTTTTTCAATATTGTTGTAGTTTTTTTTTTTTTTTTTTTTTCATTTTATTTTTTATTTTTATTCGTTACACTTAGTAGTGCACGGCGTGTACGTGCGTCTATTTATTAATGAAACACATAATAACATTAATTATAAGAATGATAGCATTAATTATATAATACTTAATAATAATAATTGATAATAATAATTAATAATAACTAATAATTAATAATAATTAATGATAATATTGATAATAATATTGATAGCTATTATAATTATAACATTATCGTAATTATAACAATAATAGTAATAACAGTTATTATTATTATATGAAGAAAAAAAAATTAGTAGTAATAGTAATATTAAGAGTGATGTAACAGTAGCAGTAGCGGTAGTGATAATAATAATAATAATAATAATAATAATAATAATAATAATAATAATAATAATAATAATAATAATAATAATGATAATAATAATGATAAAATTATTAATAATAATAATTATTATAATAATAGTAATGATAATATTGATAAATGCGACGATTTTAATAATGATGATGATCAGGATGACGATGACGACTATGACGATAATGATAATGAAAATGATGAAAATCGAGACGATATCGGTGATGAGTAATAATAACAATAATAATTACATCGTCGCGAAGCGGCGGTACGAAAAACTGTTGGAAAGCGCAAACGCTGCGCGTACATGTATACATACTGCAAACAATTGTAGATAAATATTTAATAGGTAATGAGATAAGAGGTTATTAAGGTCATAAATTAACATAATAGACAAACAAATATCTTTTTGGCGCTACTATTTATTAGGTGTATATGTATTTGGAGGATTCAAATCCCGAATATTTTTATTTTCTGTGTTATGACGACCTGCAAACGGTGATAATTGTATATGATCTTGCCATTATAGGCACAACAATCGGAGGACTTTTTACATGTATTATAAATATATGGTGGAACTACGAAAGACAGAATTTTTTTATAGTCTGCGATGCGAAATTTGAAAAATGATAGCAGACTTTAAACAAGTTTGACTGAATTTAATTAATAAGGAATTTCGAAAGGTACTACTACTACTACTACTACTACTACTACTACTACTACTACTACTACGTATATGACTTTTTAGTAACTTTGAGAAAAAAAGTTATATGTAATATTGTACATATTTTTTCATAAAGGATATTTATAAAATAAATATCGAACTGAGATCTTTATTTGCTCTGAGTATAAAAATTTACATCTTACATTTTATTTAGTAGAAATTTTATTATTGTCACAATAATTATAAACTTCACTTTAGCAATTAATTAAAAATAAGGTTAAATTGTTGCTTTATGTTTATTATTAATTAATACGAATAAAATAACTTGTTCTTACTTTTTAATTTTTTTTTTTTTTTTTTTTTTTTTTTTTTTATCAACTATACTGTATCCAAATAAATACACATTCGTTCATTCTAAAACAAAAGAATCGCATCTATGATAAAATGATTTTGTATTCTTAATAAAATTAATAAACTGTACGTGGTGATTTTTGTCAATTGAAATAGTTTTTAAATTACTTCGATATTAAGCTGTTCATAATATTAAGAGCCCATATAACTTATGCAATATTAAAGTTAATGTTATTAAATATGTATTATTAATAATATTAAATGGCACTTGAGTCTATGTAGAAATGAATTTTATTCTTTTTAATTAAATTTGGTTAAACTTTATTCTGCATGCATACTTTCGCTGATAAGTTCTCAGAAGTAATCTCGGAATTCCTAGGTTTCGTAGCTCATAATAATGAAATTCGACTCCGTAAGCTCTTATTTAATTTATTTAACAACGACACATAACGCGTTTAAATAATTTCGTATTATTATTTATTTATTTTTTTTTTTTTTAACTGTACATCGATTATAATGACTAATATAAAGGCAATATTATATACAAGTAAAAATACATTATTATATTATAGAGGCATAGTATTAAAACTATTACAAAAAACAAATAAACATAAGTAATATCTTTTATTAACATTATGTTTTTTTTTAAAAATTATACTTACATTCAAATGCAGAATATTCAACATCGGAATATAATAATTTTAGCATTATAAGATTATCTTATATATATATATATATATATATATATATATATTATATTATCTGCTATGTGTTAAAATTTAGTTTTAACGACATATAGTCTTCGTATTTTAAATTTAATTCAATCATTTCTAAGCCTAGGGATTCTTTAAACCGTTCTAAATTTCTAAAAATGAACAAACAAAAAACAATAAAAATGTAAAGAATAAAAGAAAATTAACGGATTTTTGGTAAATAGCACTCGTATAGTTTAAAAGAAAAATGCATGTATATGCACAATAGTACGACTTCCGAAGGAACATAAGTAATTTAAATACGTTTTATATACGGTAAAACGTTTTTTCATAACTTACATAAGTGTAAAAGAAATAATGAAAAGTTGCATTGACGTAAAATAATGCATGAATTGTCGTCGAATGAGTAATAAATAAAATTAAAAATAAAATTGTGTTTAAATAAGTATAGATAGGAATATAAAATATGTGATAATAAACAGTATAAAAAAAGGCTAAAAAAAATTAACTCTGAAGTGAATACGATTAAGGGTAAGATTATTTAACTTTCAATACAAACGAATGGCAAGTGAAACTTATACAAGTAAATTAAACAAATCACTGCGCATGCATCTCTTATAAATGTGTGTATAAACATATGCATATACGTATGCGTATATATGTATATATGCATATATACGCGTATACACGCGTACGTATAGGTTTATAAGAAATCGAACAAACGAAAAATCAGAACTTCAAAGCTCCCCGTTAATAAAAACGAAGTAAAGCGACAAAAAGTAATTGAGAAATGCAAAAGAATAAGGTACTCCGTCGATCCCTTTAAAATCTTCTCCCGTTCAGCTAATGCTTCAAGAATTCTATTTAAGTCTAGGCTCTTATGCTACTGAATTAAGTAGCCAGTGACATTCCCACTGAAAGCGACTATTAAAACAATGCAATTATAAAAGGTTATTCGAAAGAGTTCTTTCTCCAATTATTCTTATCCGATACTAATTATTCATTTTTTGTTTGTTTTTTTTTTTTGTTTTTTTCTAATTTTATAAAGTTTTATCATGTGAATTATTAAAATATATTTCGTTGTTATTAATTTATTGAAATTTATATATTTATAGACCATTATTTATAGATAAAATTTGAAATTAATTAAAAGCAGACAATCATTGTATTTAATTAATAGTTTCGAATTTAACGTCATAGTTTTTTTACAAACTACTTACTTTTTGTAAATATATATCACACTTATAAAGACGAAGAAGAAGAAGAAGAAGAAGAAGAAGAAGAAGAATAAAAGAATGTAGAATCGTTTCAGGAAAATCTATAATTACGCGGTGAAGCGTGTTTCATTGCGAGGTAAAAGTTTCACGAACACGAAACTTTCATTGTATCGAGAATGTGAAAAAATTCTGTAGTATTAATTAATTAATGCACATGGTAAAAATCAAATTTCTGTCATGCGCCAAGTAGAGTGAGAAGGAAAACGTGAATTGGATTCTTCTTAAAATTGAAAAAAAAAATAAACAAAAACTAAAACAAAAAAAAAACAAAAAAAAAACAAAACAAAAACAAAAAAAGAAGCGAAAAAAATTATTATAACACTTTGTACTTGCAAAATTTTAATCAAAATTTTTTAAACTTATCGAAGTACAACAAAAATTACATATGTCTCAAGCAATTTTAAGCGAATTTATAGTGAACATTTTACCTATCAATGTTCAAACGATAATCAGAAGTATCACTATATCATTCAGTATACTCAAATACATCGAAGAAAGCTCCCTCGCCCGCCCGCCCTCACCCTCCCGCCGCACATTTGTTGACTATGAAGTTATATACGATCGGCTGTATGTCATTATTACATCAATGGTGGTAATTCGCTTAAAGAATTAATTAAGGAATGTCGTAGTCGAAGTAATATATAACATTCCAATTTTTCTTTGCATTATCCATTCTTAACGATATTTCATGAACTTTTATTCGACTTTAAATTGTAAAATGAAGAAGTACTCGGTTCAAAGGTATATTATACATATAATAAATACAAAACAGAATAAAGTGTTTTTACAAATTAAGATATATTTATTTCATAATCACAAATTTTAATTCATAAGCATTGCAAAATAAACAAAGTATTTTTTCACAATCATTTATAATTCTAGATTTTACCTTTTTATAAAAAAAAATATATAAAAATTACGAGGATAATTCTAATAGAGACTTTAATTCAAGAGTTTTCGGTTTCAATTCAAGAACTTTCGGTTAAAATACACTGTTATAATTGTTAATAATTGTTTGTAAATTTACTTATATAACTTTATATACTATAGGTATGTATATATAATTATTATTATTAATAAATTTAATATAATTATTCTTTCTCAATAAAGAAAAGAATTTAATAATAATAATAATAATAATAAAATAATAATAATAACAATAATAACAATACATTTTTACGTTACTATAGTTTAAAAGAATTGAATAATGAATTATCTATGAATACGTTAGATTGAAACTCTTGTTTTAATTTCTGAGGAATTTGTCGACGTCTTGCTTCGACTACGTAAAGTGTGATACTTGTATACTCTGCATCACTTACTACTGTAACTAGATATCAACCAGTCAAAGTACCAAAATAAAGAATAGTTTTTCTAATACGCACTTTTACAATGTTAAATAATAATACTATAAATTATAATTTTCATGCTTTAACTGCTCAACTGTAAGGCAACTATAATAACAAAAAGTATATGTATAGACAATTTTAAAAAGATTATTCATTTATCATATCTGACAAATACTAATATAATTATTTTTACTATACAGAGAAGCGAATAATAATTAATTATTGTTTTATTTATGAAATACTACGAAATTAAGTTGCATATCTCGTTCTAGTTTGAAAAAATGTAGAATCAATAAAATATATAATAATAACCACCTTATGAACTTACATATTTTTATAATTATATATGGATGAATATGTTGCATTAGTATTTATCAGAATTTTTAAATAGTAAGTTTTTGTGCAGTACTTTTATGATTATTCAAGCGATAATGTATATTTCGCATAAGATCAAACGAGGTAACAAAGATGTTGAAGGTGTGCTATATTGACAGTATATGTTGTTAGAAAACAATCAAAGTAACGATTCAGTGCCATTCAGGCCCATTTCACGTGTAATACAATGCTCTTACTTTTAAGTATATGTATTGTGGAAAATTAATAATAAGGATTCGACACATAAGACTTTTCTGTAAATAGTTAATTGATGAGACATTAGGTATTTACCTAAATATACGATTTACGAATGATATTAAATTCTAATATTTTCTTTATCCTCTCCAATTATATCATCATAATCAGCATATTTCATTTCAGTATAAAAAAAAATTCATTCATAATAACTAAATTTATGCAAAGTATAAAATCAAATGAATGACGATTGTCTTAATCATTTACATATTTTGTTTGTAATATTCATAAAAGAATAGGCATTTTCTATCCACAGTGCAATAAAAATCATATTATTCGATATATCATACTAATGTCAAAATATGTTCAATAAAAGAATACTCAATAAGTTTATAGCATACGTCTATGAATTAATTTAACTTGTACAAGAATTAATATTTTCAAGATTTGCAAATGATTTTGCACCTGCATAATTTACGCAATTTTTAAACAAATTTTAATACACGAAATATATGTTTAGTCTAAACAATTAAAATAAAGGAATTGTGTTAAGTACGAAATATATCTAAAATACATGACACATGTTCCACTGAAATAATTGAATTATATTTTTTAATTAATTAAAATAAAACAATATAATTTTTATTAACTACTTACTTATTTTATTTTTATAAATAACTATTGTGTAGTATTCAATAATTCTAACCATAATAATACAGTTTTTCAATTTAAAATAATCAATATTAAGAAAAATTGTAATTTATATTACGTAATGCAATTAAAATGCAGTATAATCCTTAATTGTTAAAAGATAATAAAATTTATAAATTATTATTTTTTTGTCAATATTGTCTAAAATTGCCTCTTCTAACAATGGGCTGCATTCTGTTTGGTGGAGTTATAGAAATATCCAAATAATCTCCTATTGTGAACCTATAATAAAAATAAAGTTTACATAAATATACATTTATATATGTATACATGAGATTATAGGTATAAATTAACTAAATATTTACCTAGCTTGAACTAAAGTTTTATTATCATCTGCACCTTTTTGACCTGAGCATGTAACTCCGACTTCTCGCATTCTATAACCAGGTGTACGTTGCTCTGGTGTAACTAAAGAAAATTCAAAATATGTTCCCTTACTTCTAGCATCTGGATTTACTTCTTTAACTAATGCAGTAATTTCTCTTAAAGTTGCATCCATCCTAAAATAATTGTTTTATTTTAACAAAGCATTTGAAAATTATTCACGTTAATTAAAATTAATAGAATAATATTACAAAAATATTAATCAGTATAAAAGATTATATATAAAATCTATTTTAAAAAATACTAAAAAGATTTATTCTGAAAAATAATAATTACCAAGTATAAATTTGAAGTTCATTTGACGGTACATTACCCCTAGTATATTCTACAATGTTATGGTGTCGTCCAGTATTACAAAATACTCTCAATAGTAATGGGCAGGTCTTTAATAAACAGAAAATATTATTAAATATAATTTAATAAATTTATCTTAAATTAATAAATAACGCACATCATAATTTTAAATTTAAGGTTAGATTTTCAGTTCAATATAAAAACATACCTTTTCTCTGTCCACTGGTTTTTCGGGAATTTGTTTCTCATCCACCACCATTGATTCTACTGCGGACGTCATCTTATCTTTATTTTCCAATAAATTATCTTGAAATTATGAAATATTCCTTTAACTTTGCAGTAAAAAGTTGTTAAGCCGGTCAAAATTATACTCCGTGTACAATATGCAATAATACAACATGGACAATCTCTTAAGGTTAAATCTAATGAAACGACGAAAAAGTCATAACGCAGTCACGTGATTCTATTTGAAAGTTCAAAAATATTTTTTACGTAAAAATATTTTTACAAATAATCTCGTTTCACGCTTTAAAAATTCACGTGTTTTTATAAATACGTAATATAAGGTTATCGTAATTATTTTTTCTTTAAATTCTATTAACCGCGTAAGATACACATTTAAGAAATAAAAATGAAATTAAAAGTACGAATTGGTATATTAAGTTTACGTTTATTTCAAGTTAAAGAGAATATTTAAGGAAAAGTACAGATAAGAAGAATTTACATTTAAGCAGTTATTTTAAACAGTTAAAAATCATATAATTATTTTAAAGATTAATAAATACTCGAATTATTTTACGAAAACTTAGCTATTCATATTGAACTTGTAATTGTAAAATATAATTAAAAAATTTGAAAACATGAATTCGATTCTTGTGTAAATCAAAGAAGTACTTCTCGTGTAATCAGCTACAAATTTTCTATAAATCTAATCAGTTATCCCTGAAATTATGAGCCAATAGTAACGTAGGCTGATGAAAACTGAGTTGTATTTCATATGTACGATGGGTCAATAGCTACTCTACCATATCACTATTTAGTTGATATTTCGTACTACCATATAGATTTACGTAACTTCAATTTACGTAAAGTACTATAGACAAATTTAATTTATAAAGTGTCGGAATGGAAATAATTTCACTTCTGTTTTATCAACATGTCTGATTAAAAAAAAAAAAAAACAACAACAAAATTTTAACAACATTTTATATCATAGACTATTAATTATTAGTTTATTTAAGAATTTAAAATTTATAATTATTCAATTAATATCAATAAAAACTAATAAAATTATTCTCTGTGTTATTACCGATTTCAAATAATTAAATAATGTTAGTAGATTACATTTAATGTTGTATTTCTATTAAGTGTAAGTACGTCGAAGGAAAAAAGGTGAATTCTTTATTAAACGTAAGTCATAATAAATATTCATTTGATGATGTTTTTTAAATCTGAATATTAGTATAAATTTCTATAAAAATCGTATTATTAATAAAATTTTACGGTTACAGTAATTCATTATTTCTAAAATAATTATTAATTAGAGCTGTTAAACGTATGAATATTATAAATTCCAAAGGTAAGAGGATTTAATTTGTTTAACTAAATAAATAATTATTTAATGAATAACTCTATAATATAATTTTTATTGTGATAATTCGTAAGCTATTATAGAAAATCTTGAATGGAAATTTGTATGCATTTTTAATTACACTTTTAATTATAATTTTTAATGAAATACAATTTATTTAAAACATTCAATTGTTATATTTACAAATATTAATATGTAATTACTAATAATAATAATAGTAATACTTCCTTGCTGCATAAATTTTTCTCTTAAAAAATTAATTTTATATGATATCTTAAATACCTCAAAAATATTTCATTTTATAATAAACAATAACGTTATTAATTTGCATTCTATCTGAAATAATTTATTTAAATAAATATAATAATGAAATGTGTTATAATATAAATAAAAACTCAATTTTCAAATTTCTATGCAACATTCCATACATTCATTTCAACTAAAGTAAACTATTGTTTACTTTAACTTTGCCGACAGATAAAATAAAGTAAAAAGTAAACAATGAAAATGAACATTAAATTTAATTTTAACAATAATTAATTAATGCGGGACAATTATTGATGATGGATTGTATCGTTGAATATAATGAAAATATTAATGTTAATTGTATTTTTAAAATTGTATTTCATATAATTATAAACCTTTTGCATTTCTGCATAGGATAGAAATAAAAAATATGGCTGAATGCATGAAAATTGGTTTAAAACTTTTTGAAAACAAGTTTCTCGATTGAAAACATATAATTACAATTTTTGTTTAATAAATTTCATGTAAAACAAAAATAAATAATTTGTGTGACAAATGATACGAATGTAACTTGTGAATAATTAGAAATTTCATAAATTATTTATTCGTCATTTTCAAATATATCTAATCTTTGCAAAGAATAATTGAGTGAACCCGAATGAAAATTAGGCATGATAAATGAAGAAAGAAGAAGCTTACGCTGCAAGCGAATAGAAAAAGAGAGAAATAGAGATAGCACATGACGATTGACCCGGGAGAATAAAAGCTTTAGAGCGAGAGAGTGAGAACGATGGAGCGGGTCGGTGGGCGGGGGAAGGGAGGAAGAGAATGAGTAAGAATAGAGGGAAAAAGATGGGTAAGAAACAGAAAATGTACGAGAGATAATTCGGTTTGAAATATATAAAAGATGCTGTTCGTTATTAATAACCATTTCGTACTACTACTACTACTACTACTACTACCATCCCTACTACTACTACTACCACTACTACTACTAGTACTTTTACTACTGCACTATTACTGCTACTACTACTACTACTACTATTATTATTATTATTATTATTATTATTATTATTTATTTTTTCAGCCTTTTTTTATTTGTATTATTGTTGTTATAATGTTAAATAAATTTTACTCGTGAAACCAAATGAACCATTGTCGCTACCATATTGCAAACAATTGTTATAATCCAGGCGCATATTTACACTATTCTTAGAGTAAAGACAAATTTGTGTGCGTAAATAACGAGAAGCATCGCAAGTCATACGTAAATTATAAACTTCGTATTACAAATAAAAAGTACGGAATACATCGGTATCAGTTTTCAAGGTTTTTTTTTTTTTAAATAATCGCAACTCTGTGATTATGGAATTTCGTTGATTTAGAAGGAATTTCTTTTTTTTCGTTTGAATTCTTTTCTCAATGCTTTTAATATTCCTAATACAGATATCTACATACATAATCCGTTATTGGAAAAACGACGAATGATAAAAATCTTGCAATGAACGAGCCAAGTTGTTGGTCCGTGACTGAGGCCTCCATAATCTATATTATGTATATAAAAGTACATAATACATATATAATGCAGCACATGAAACGTTAAAACTGCACTCAGTGTCACTCGGGAAGAGAAGACAAGAGTATGTCTGTTGTATTTTTTTTCATCTCGTCTCACGCACAAATATGATTTCTTCTCGTTTTTTTATTTCTTATCATATTGGACTTCTGATTAAAAGATTTTAATGCGTAAGCGTTTCTTAAATGGAAAAGAAGAGTCTGCGCTACTGTCACATTTTTTGGAACTACTTCTCTTAACCTTTAACAAAAGTGTGAAAGCATTTTTTAATTTATTACGGTAAGTAAGTCTGATAACGTTGAGCAATTAAATATTATTTCTCATCAAACAATAATATTTTCCATCTACAGATAAGCTATAATAAAAATTCATTCGAAACACGCTGACATGTAATGTATTTGTTTGTGTTTTTCATTAGACAGTGCTATGATTAATTAAGATTAAGAACTGAGCCATCAATGCATTTTTTAAAGCTCTAAAATAATTTCTAATTCGTACAATTTGAGAATTGTTATTTGTGATCAAATACATTTTATGTTAATGTTTTTTTAGCCAAAGATATTATAATTCTCTAACTAATTGAGAATTGAGTCCATGATACTGTATAATGTCTTCTTGTATTTTTGTATTTTAAGTTTATCGTTTTACTAAGATGTAGATTTATCAAATTTTTACATGAATGAGAAGAATGATATAAGTCTTATAAATTTTCATTAAATTGATAATATTTTATACTGATTTAATTAAAATTTTATTTATGCCTTTGATATTTAAATTGAATTTAATGATTTCTTAATTATATTAATTTCAAAAGCTTATCATAATATTTTTATTTATATACAATCGTGTTGTATACAATTCAATAAATACACTCTATCAAATTTGTTGAAAACTTTTATAGTTTATAAACTCATCAGTATTATAAGTAATATAGTTTGATCATTTATTAAGCTCTTAAGCAATAACTTATAGTACTCGTATAGTTAATATTATTAAAGCATAACCGTGTTATTATAAATCTAAATTATAATTTAAATTATAATCTAAATTATAATTCTTTTATGTTAAATTAAAACAATTTAATAAGTAACAATTTTTTTTATATTAATTTTAAGATAATTTATAGTTTTTTCAATCTAGAATTGTATTTATATTTTGCTTTACATTGTTTTTAAAACAGCATAAATTTCTCTTTTATCTTAATAATTATATTATAAATTTACTGCAATTTAAATATATTTACATAAAATTATTTATTGTTCAATTTCTATTTTATTTATTTTATTCAAAGAATATATATATGTGTGTGTGTGTGTGTGTGTGTGTGTGCGTAAATGAATATGTAAATACAAATTAATTTATATTTTTATAGATAAGCTATCAGCTTATAATTATAAATGCTGTGTTATTATACCGTAATGTCAAATAATTTGTTTTAGGTTATGAATACTTGGCATATATTTATTTCATAATTGGCAATTACAATGGTAAGCAAATTACCGCATGAATTTAGAAGATATAATCGTAATAGGAATCAATTAAGGCATATTTTTAAAGAAACTCAGCGTGTCCTTGAAGTTATAAATCTTGAAAATTTCTTTCCTGGAGGTATGTAAAAAAATAACTATTAATTACTAATAATAAATATTTTGAATCAAATATTAATCATAGTAGACTTATTGATTCGATGAAATATTTTAATGAGGGGAAAGCCTTGTCAATTGAGCACACACTTGTCTTAAAACTATTATTAGACTTTGATAATGATTGTATATGAGTTCTGATAAATTTATTGTATATAATTTCTTTTAAAGCTATAAAAAATAATGTAGTAATAGTAAAAATAAAATAGTGTACAAATAAATTATGATTTTTTTTTTCTTAAACAATTAATTTTTTCTATATATTTATTTATATTTTTCGACAATATTCCATTATTAATCATTAATAATCAATGTTAAATTTTTACATTGATAGTGCTTAGTTATTCCTATTTTTATTATTTTATTATGTCAATCATTTTTATTTATTTATTTATTTATTTAATTTATTAATATATACACATTATTTTTATGCTTTTTTTTTTACAGAAAATATTATTGATGTATTGCTGTCTACATTGACTTATAACAAAATAACGTATGTTCTTGAAAATTGCCCAGCCATAGTTATTTTCGGTCAGAATACTAAGGCTAAAGCATCACTAGTTAATCATTTACTATCAACTGATGTTTTACCAGTTTGCACAGGACAGTGGCGCTGGATAAAAATCGGTTGCGGGACATCAAATCATGTGAATCTAACACTTGGCCTTGAATATGAAGTAGTAGAAAATTTATTGGCCAATGAGAAGCCATGGGTAACAATCCCTTCTCAAGACTTAATAGAATCTGGAAGTGTAGATCCAAATTGCCCCACTGTACTTGAAGTAAAGTTAAATCAACCAGCACTGAAAGATGGTGTACAAATATTTGTTGTTCCAGATACAGGTTAATTGGATTCTTGAAATTTTACTTATAAAATTAAAAAAAGTACATTTGATTCAATTAGTACAACAATAGATTTAGATAACATGCATAATGAGTTATATAAATTTTGTCCCTTTTCTTTAGTATGAGAATTTTTTTAAAGAAGTGCTTTAGAACAAATTCGAAAATTAAAGCTTTAAAAAAATGTGTTTTCAATTTTAGGAGCAGTACAGACTCTGGCTAAAGGAGTGTTCAAAATCATACCAGTATTTCTTTACGCTCTGGGTGAACATCCATTAACCAATGAAAATATGGAAGAGTTGAGGAATTTGAAAGAAACCTATCCTTATAATCCAGTTCTATTTGTTTCAACATTGACTCCTATAACATTTGACACTTTAAAAGAAGATCTAATGAAGTCAGAGCAATATAGTCTACAAAGTAAAAATGAATCGTACGAATCGATCTCTACCAAAGAAGATTCTATGAAACTGATTTCTGATGAGAACGATGACTCTACCAAGTTAAACAATACAAAATTAAATTCTTCAAAAGAAATTGACAATGAGCCAAATGTGGAAAATAATAATTGGCTCAGCTTAACGTGGCTCCATCAGCTGACAGACTTGGGCTTTATAAATGAATCTATTGGCTTAGATGAAAGTGCATGGTTGATACATGAAAAATATTCTCAATCCAGCGATCTGATAGACTCACGTAAAAATTTAGGTAAGTATTATTAATATTTACGCACACGCGCGTCTCTGTCTAACTAATATGTTAGCGTAGCGTATGTAACACAAGCAAACATGTCACGTTGCTTCGTTGTTATTTATTCACTAGACTCATTGATTCGAAAGCTCAGTTTATCTTTTATTATCGTCTAGTAGCACTTACCTGCAATTAACCATTAATTGTATGACTGAAGAAAAGGATAGATTTAAATGAATTCCAGTACTTTGTGCGGTGTTTGTAAATAATTTAAATATAATGAAAATTAATGGATTTATCTACCGGTATTTTTGTTTCAGATCGAATCCTGTACTTTGTTCGCGGCTGTTTACAAACTTATCTGGTAAACGTGAGTAACCATTTGAATGAGGTGCACACGACGAGCTTACGAAAATTCATCCTCAGTGCTTTCGACATGGCGCGCGAAATTCAAATAACTCCAAAAAGAATCAAATACGCCCAGCAGAAGGAGGTCGAACTGTACGGGAATCTTATGAAGGTGGTGAACGCCAAGCAGGAAGAGCTCACCGAGTTAATTCACAAGATCATCCAGGAGATGAAGGATGAAATTTCGCTGGCTCCTGACAATGTGAATCTCTATCAAAATATACCCCTCGATGACGAGGAAAGGGGCAAGTGGACGGCTACCGTGAGGGTGGCGACTACCGAAGTACAAAGACTAGTCCTCACGAGATTGGGAGAACGGGTAGCTAAGCAGTTAGCGAAATCGGTCAACTGCTTGAGAGATACTTTTGTGGGTACACTGCAGCGGTGCCTCCTGAGCTTAGAGAAAAGCTACGAACAGGATAGCAGCCTTACGGGTAATTTTACCGAGCCGACCGGCTATTGGAATAATCAACAAGCGCGTCGATGTTAAATTTTATAATTTACTTGTGACAGCGAGCGACGCCCTGAAGCAAATACTCTCAGCGGCCTACAACGTCGAGCTGCAAAACTCCTCGCCGTCATTGGTGCACTCCTTCCTCGAGCGTATGCGTCAGCTGTTCAAGTCCCTGCCGCTTCCATGGGTGCCGACGCCGATCCTGAACGCATCCTGGAGGCGGAAGGCCGCCGTCGACGTGCTACAATCGTTGAGTGCCGCCCGGCTCGCCCGGACCATATCTACCCAATTTAGGGATAAAGTCAAGGCTTCCCACGATACATTCCAATCGGCCCTCAGATCCCTCGAGAACCATTACTCCGGCAAGCTCGAAAGAACAGAGGAACAGAGGATAGCCATCAGAAAGTACCATGCACCGAGGCTAGCCAAGCTAGCCCTCGAGTCGACCTCTATGAGTGACATGGTGAGGGAGGCGATGGATGATAATGAGCATTGCTTGCATACGTAACTAACGGCTGTGCGTATATGTGTTTTAGGTCCGGTTCGGCATCCCGCATCAGGGAAAGGAGATCGGCCGCGGTCAGTATGGGGTGGTGTTCGCCTGCGACAGCTGGGGCGGTGCACCAGGTCCTTGCGCGGTCAAGTCCGTGGTGCCACCGGACGAGAAGCATTGGAACGACCTCGCCATGGAGTTTTACTACACCCGCTCGATCCCTGACCACAAGCGGATCGTAAAGCTCCGAGGCTCGGTCATAGATCATACCTACGGAGGCGCCTACGGCATGGGGGCGGCCGTACTCCTCATTACCGACCGCATGAGTAGAGATTTGTACTGCGGCATCCGCTCGGGCCTCGACTGGCTCGAACGCATCCAGATCGCCATCGACGTTCTCGAGGGCATACGCTACCTGCACTCTCAGGTGCGCTCAATTAACGACTATTCAAATCAACGTTGGCTTTCCTTTCCTTTCATTTACGTACACTTGAGGTCTTGCTCTGTTATAGACGTAGAAAAGAATACTGTATATGTTAGGTATTCATTTTTTTTTTCTTTCGCAGGGACTCGTGCACAGAGACATAAAACTAAAGAATGTATTGTTAGATACGCAAAATCGAGCGAAACTGACAGACTTGGGATTCTGTATAACCGAGGCTATGATGTCGGGCAGCATCGTCGGGACCCCGGTCCACATGGCTCCGGAATTGTTATCTGGACACTACGACAGTAGCGTCGATGTATATGCATTCGGGATATTGTTTTGGTATATATGTGCCGGCCATGTCAGGCTCCCTTACGCCTTTGAGCAGTTTCACAATAAGGAACAGCTATGGACGAGCGTCAGAAAAGGTTAAAAATCAGGGCTACTGACTTATAATTTAAAAGATCCGATGGTCAATGAATTGTTATACGGGTTTAATAAATATTTAAAGAGTAGCCTCGGTGAACAATTAAGTATGCTTTGCACAGGTATAAGGCCAGAACGGCTGACCATTTTCGATGACGAGTGCTGGAACTTGATGGAACAGTGCTGGGCAGGGGAACCGTCTCGCCGACCCCTCCTGGGCGCCATCCTCCCCGTCCTCGAGTCTATACAGTCGAAGGCCGAACGTAGCCAAAGGTTACAGCTGACAAATCTGGACTCGAAGTCTTCGTCGCCTATGGACAAGCTCCCGGACCTCCTGCCCAATGGGAAGGTAACAACGACTCGCCTCGGGAGCACCAACAATAACAACAGCGTTCAAAATAACAACAACAACGTCAAGAGCTGCTGTGTCGGGCGAGGGGAGCGGAGCTGCACCAGTAGCAGCAACAATAACAGCCAGAGCAGCAACCACAGCAACGGTAAAACCAACAACCAACGCCAGCATCATCGTATCAACAGCAGCAACAACAATGCCCTCACGCTCCTGGAGCCGAACAACCAGAGGGGTGAAGTAGCCCGTCCCCTCTTCGTGCCGAGTAGGCGTAAAAAACATCATAATGCTGTACTGCGCGCACCGAAGCACCCGGGCTTTCACATGACTAACCTCTTTCACACGAGCATATGCTCTAACTTGTATATACAGATGCACGAATTTTACTGACACGTCCTTTATCAATGACACCTGTTACTATTATTAGAATTTTATAACGACCGCCACTACTCCTAACTACCAACACTTCCTTTATTCTTAATATTGTCGAATATTATTGTTATTGTTGTTATTGTTGTTGTTCCCATTCTATTATTATTGTTGTAATTTTTCCCATTACTGCAGCCTATTTTTACTACTAATATTATTTTATTAGCATCTTGTACTTACGATTATTTTCGTTACATACATTATTGATCTTAACAATTTCCATCAACTTCTTTAACAATCGTAATGCTTAATTAAGATAATTTGACCTTAGCTACGTATAAGCAACCATGAAAAAAGTATTCTATTACGCGTTTTATTAATTGAAATTAAAAAATATATATAAATATATGTAAAATTTGTCTTAAATTAATGTACTAAAATACAACTACAACAGTAATAATAAATCGATTGCCTTACGGAATTATGAATTAAGAAATTTTTATTGGAAATGTCTTTGTCGCAGTAAATTGTAAAAATAGTAAAATTTTAGGTGTCAGTAAAGTTTTGTATTGAAGAGCGAATCATTTCATGTAATATAAAGTAATTAAAACATTCAAAACATAAAGCACCAAAATTCTTCAATTTAACACTTACAGAACTTGATATTATTCCTAGTATAATCATAGACTGAATTTTGACGCTTTATTGTTTATGTCATTAAAAATTATACTTCCCATTTAATTAAAAAATAATTCGTAAAAAAATTTATAACGACAATACCTCTGAGAATAATATTAATTTGTGTTTTTAATTTATTTACATTCATTTTAAAAATAAGATCTTTGTATCTTAATTCATTATACTTTCACGCTTTTATTTTCAATAATTTTTTGATAAAAATAAAGACGTTTTATTATTTATTTTATTCATGTTTTTTTGTTGTTTTTTTTTCAATATATTTTTTACGCATATGCAAAGAGACCCTAATTCTAATTGAACGATAGGTGCTATTTTTTATTTATTTTTTTTTTTTTTATACTTTGAACAATTTTACTAGGTGTTTCTGAAACTATATTAATTGTTTGTTTGTTTGTGCGTGCGTGTGTGTGTGCGTGCGTGTAACTTAATGCCATTTTTGCAGAAATCAATTAAAACTCATTGGTGTAAATGTATTGTCATTTTAAAAATATTATTTTAGACATCATATATAATGTAATTTTTTTTTTTTTATATAAAAAATAAAGATATTACGATATTATATATGTATATATATATATATAATAATATATTATTAAAAGTAGAAGATTTTAAGAAGGATTAATTGATAAAAAGGAACTTTTTGCATCGCATTATTTTAATTTATCTGTATTATTACAATGTCATGTATATAAAAAATTTTGTACAAAGATCTTTATTACACATTACGAATTTCACACAATTTAATATTATGTATAATTTTTCTTGTACAACGATATTTACTATTTTTCAATATTTCACACATATTTATATTACCTTTGATTCCGCAAAAAATATCGATGATGCACAGTGATTAAAACGTTGTAAATTATCGAAATACAGTTCTAATTCTTCTGATCTTACTAAATGACACGAAGTATATTATTATTTTTATATTTGTATAAAGCTTACGGATATCGTTCAATTAATAAAAACAAAAAACAAAAAAAAAAAATCTATCACATTATATGAACGTATCAAAAGAAAATAAAAAGTTATTATATTGCTGAGAAAATGATTATTGTTATAATGTTTGTACTCGCTGTTCGTTCATCGTATTTATTATTCCTTTCCAATTTGCTTTTGCATGCAACAGTACTAATTACATAAATGTACCAAGTCAAAAATGTCACCTTTGAAATAATTTTTTTTTTCTCTTTCTACTTACACTTTACATATTACTGCGTAATTTTAAAAAACAAGAAGAAACAAAAATAGGCGCTTATATAAAAAATATCTATATATTTTTTTAAATTGCATTTGCATTAAATAAATTGTATATACTAATTTATTTATATCTTTGTTGTAGTATTTATTATTTATACATAAATATACTCATCATATATAAAATTGGCATAATAATTGAATATTTCTTTAGAAAAATCTTATTAACATTTTAGATTATATCAAATTCTTTTTATTCGAATTTCATAAATGTGATTGAATAAAAAATTTCTACGCTACATTTGTTAGAATTTAAAAATTCCCATTTTCAAAATGTAACGCTTATTACTTACAAATTTATATTTCTAATTAACTTGGCATTCCTTATCTCTTAAAGAATACAATTGTATACAATAAATTTTTTTCTCATTTACAGATTATCAAACATATTCTATAAAAGGAAATAGTCAACATTATGAAATGAAACCAGAGCCAGCAACAAAAATATCTTAGTTCCATACTTTATACAAACATTAGTTTTATGCTTTTGACATTGACATTAGACTTACAATTTATAATTTTCAAGAGTTCCTTAAAATTGATTTATCAATATCGAGTAATATTTGTTTTTATTATAATGAAAAATATATAATTTTTAGTTGTGTAAGCAAAATTTTCAGTCTGTGATAGCTTAGTTAGATTGTAAATCACGAGGATAGTCAATGGATTAATAATTGATCGTAGCTGAAAAGAACTGATTAGAACACTAAAATAATTGAAAATAATGATTAAAGTTATTATATTTTTATATCTAAATACAGTTCTTAAAATATATATTCAAAATATGATATCTGTAGATTACACATAAAAAATAACATAATTCTTCAGGATATTGAGTTTTCTTTAAAAATCATAGCTTAATATCTAAAGTATTTTTTGCTTTTTCAAGATCGTATAAAAATTTGTAAAATTGATTTATATTCATTTCTGTAAAAATAGATTTCATATTGCCATTCTCGGTATACAAAATTCTGAGTTGTAAAAAATTCTTTCCAACTTCATCTGTTCCACTACTTGCTACAGTCACTAAAATAAATGATTATTTTTATAAGTATTTTAAATTATTACATTATCAATATTTTCCATTTATTATTTAAAATATATTCTCGTCTTGATTTATAAAAAATAAAAAATTAAAAAACCGGCCTTACATGTAAATTTAATAGACTGCATAATATTTTACAAATTTAATTATTTTTATTATATGGTGAATTTTTAATAATATTAGTTTTTATAACTCTTTTTTTTTACACTTTGTTTATAAAAACTTTAAAAAAACTGTTAATATACATTCATTTAGTACATACTTAATATGAGCATTATTTTTAGAAAATTAATAGTACGTTTTTCATAAAAAATATATACTTTTAAATCCAAGGTAATGGACCGATTTTAAAATATCCTTTTAATAACGGAAATTTTTAATATATTAGTAATGCGTTTGATTTTAATATAAAATATATAGCCCATAGATACCTCCAAAACGCCAGGAAAAATTTACAATTGTATTCACTGGAATATCCTCCATTTTTTCTATAATCTATGTATTATCACAACTAAATAATTAATTTCATGCTACTAATATTGTTTAAAATAATAATATTTTTCATTTAAGATTCATTTTCTTTAAAAAATTTATTCAACTTTTCAAGGTTATAAAGTTATATTTCTAAACTTTTTGCAAATAAACTTTGTAAATCCATATGTACAATGAATTCACGGATTTAAAAGTATATAACATTAATTATGATTTTATAATAGTTTACGTATAAAAAGGCTATTATTATTAATATAATCAATGAGCACCGTTTAAAATTAGCAGACGTGTATTTATGTTGATATACATATATAATCACGACGTGGGTACTCTCGCGTGGACAATGTAAATAAAAAAGTAAATATTTTTATTCGAGAATTTCAAATATCATTGAAAAATGTTTGAAATATATATTTATTCGAGAAGTAATAAAAATATTGTGTTGAATCATTAAATTGAATAATATTATTGATACAATCTTTATAATCTGTAGTAGTTTCTATTATATTTTTGTGGTTAGTATTAAAAAATATATTTACCGATTCTTATACTATTGGTCAGTTATTAAAATTATTTTAAAAAATTAGTACTTATAACGATTAAAATGCTTCAATTTTTTAAAGAACATTCAAATAAATTAAATCAGTTATTATTATTCTAAAACATTTCACTAAACATGGATATAATTAATTTGTTAGTCTTGTGAAATTGTCAAAATAAAATGATGTTTACAATTAAATAAAATATAAAAAATTTTTAAAACTATTGTTAATACAATATTACTAATATTTTTTTACTTATAATCCTTAGATTATTAAAAAAAAGAGTAGAATAAGAATGCTCAAAGAATATTTTCTGGAATATCGTGCCAATGAGCTTAAAAATATTCTTAGTGATCCTAATGAATTGAAGTGCTTTCCCATTTATATTGAGTGAGAAAAATTGATACTTTTTAAACAAATGTAATGATTTTTAATGATATATAAAAATATATTTTTAGTTTTATCGAGCTTTTCGGATATGATCCTGAAAAATCAAATAAAATTTTAAAGCATCCTAGACATTATTTACCATTATGTGATTTGTCAGCTGTCAAAGCACAAGAGGAAGTAGCTGAGGGAAATCAAATTGTCAAAAAACAAGTATTTATAAATAATATAATCTTTAAATTACTTCTTTTAAACATAAATGTACAAATTATTTAACACAATGTTTAGATTAGAACAAGAATACATGGCATACCTGAAAATATTAATCAAGCAGAAATTGGAGAATTTGTATTTGCTGCAGGTTGTATTGTTCGAATTTCACAACCATCTGTTTTAATTAATGCTAAACATTTATTGTGTAAAAAGTGTAAACATGTTAATATTTTCAAAGTATATAAATTCAATTAAACTTTTTATGTAAAGTCTGCGTATATTTGCTTTTGCTAATTCTGTAATTCTTGTTTAGCTTGAATGGGAAACAGGGAAATTTTCAGACGAGAAAGAATGTGAAAACTGTAAAAAGAAAAGCTTGAATCCTGTAACCTCGCTACAACATCAAGAATGCGTGGATTATCAAGAAATCAAACTCCAAGTAAATTGAATATTTACTATCCATATACAACATTGCGCAATAAAAAAGTATTCAAATTAATTAACAAAAAAACAAAAATTAATTTTTTCCTTCATGTAATAGTAGGAAATCTTATAAAATACAAGAAGAAGTTACGTATATATATATATATATATATATTTTAATTCTAACGACAATGGAAAATTTTAATTCATTAATATTCTTTATTATAAATAAATAATAGATTATCTTAAAACTAATTTATTTGTTTAATAGGATAAAACCCAAAATACCAGTAATCCTTTGGAAGTAGCCATACAGGTAGTTTTACTCGAAGACTTGGTGGACACTTGTACAACGGGAGATAATGTGATTGTGAAGTACGCATAGGACCTTTATGGATAATATTATTAGAAATATATTGTAGTTATTAATATTTATTATTCACTCAACAGTGGCTTTCTAATTAGAAGATGGGGAAATTTTGTAGAAGGCGAACGTCCTCTAAGCACAACTTTTATGATGGCCAATAATTTAACGGTTCGAAAAAAAACTGTAGAATCAGAGTTCAGTAAAAATGAAATAACAAAAATTTTTAGCAATTATTGGAAGAACTGCGAGGGAAATCCCGTAGAAGGAAGGGATAATATCGTTTCATCAATATGCCCACAAGTAAGCGTTATCATGATCAAAGATTTACTATACTATACAGGAAAATATGTACTTTTATTAAACTTAATTATTTAGTTATATGGAATGTATAGCGTGAAATTGGCATTAGCTATTGTCTTAGCTGGTGGTGTGCCAAAAGCTACAGATTCAGGTATTTATACGTGTTTTTAAAAAATATGTAAACTCAACGAACGATGCTGCTCGTAATGATAATTAGTTATATTTTATTTCATTATCCATTGGATGCAATAAAATTTGAATAAAGGGTTGAAAATAAGAGGTGATATACATCTATTGATGTGTGGCGATCCTGGCACAGGAAAATCTCAAATACTGAAAACAGCGGCAAGATTGTCAAGTCGATCGGTCGTAACAACTGGAATCGGAAGTACTGCTGCTGGTCTCACGGCTGCGGCTGTTAAAGTAAGCTCCTTTCCATACAAGAATATCATTGTTAGGTATTTATTTAAAGAAATGCATCCACGTGTATTCATATATATATATACATATATATATATATATATATATATGTTTCTCAGGATTCTGATGGTTGGCATCTGGAAGCTGGAGCTTTGGTGTCAGCTAGTGGTGGTGTTTGTTGTATCGATGAGTTTACGACAATGAGTAACAACGATATGTCTTCTATCCACGAAGCAATGGAACAACAAACGATATCGATTGCTAAAGCAGGTTTGTTAAGTACACTTCACACCAAGTGCTCCGTGATTGCAGCTATTAATCCGGTTGGCGGCAGACTCGAGGATAAGGACCAAGTGAAAATGGGAATCGCTGGTCCGCTGCTTTCCAGATTCGATCTCGTTCTTTTCCTTAAAGATAACTGCGATGAAGAATGGGATCTGTTGGTTTCCAATCATATTCTGCAAAATGCGATGTCCGATAACGTTTGCGGCAACGAAATGTAAGCTCGCCTGACATTTTATTTTGACATTTCACATTCGTCATTGACATGAATTCCGTTTTATTTTTAATATATTATACACGTGTGTTTATAAGCCGCAGAGTTATAATAATTAAAATTTAAAATCGGTATTCTAATATTATATACGATTTTATAAAACAAGTTAATCGTAAAATTGCTTCAGTACATCTACATGATTTAACAATTTAAATTCGCACGCCAAGTTGATTTACGGTACATTAGTATTCAAATACGCAATTATTTATTTCAGAGATGATAATGGCCAGAATTATTCTATGTCTGATAGTATGCGTAACGATGCAGATCTTAATGCGGATTCCGATATTTTTGAAATGTAAGTTAGTTCGCTAATTACAAACGCAACTAGTTAATAAATACTATTATACATTTGTTTGTTTGTTTGTTTTTTTTTTTTTTTTTTTTTTTTTTTTATTATTATTTTTTATTTCAGTGGTAGAATTTGCTTTATAATACATCTGAAATTTAGAATAATATTTTCATATGCACATTTTCTTTATTCACATATATCATTGCATTTTTTAAATGTTTATGTATTTTATAGTATATTTTATTTTTATTTTTTACAATATAAATAATATACTTGTTTAACGTTACGATACATCAAGTATGTGATAAAAATGAAAATGAAAATTATGGTACTGTGAGTGAAAATCTAATCCATTTACTTAAATATTAGGGGCACGGTCAGAAATTTACCCGAAGCGAACATCAACAAATTATGGAATGAAAAGACTTTACGGGAATATTTTTCGCACATACATGGCCTTAAACCCACAATGTCCAAAGAGGCCGAACTAATCTTACGCTCGGTATATGCTTACCATAGGCAAAGACCTAACAGACAACAAGAACGAACAACCGTTCGTTTAATGGACAGTTTAATCAGGTACTAACAAATTAACAATAACTACTACCTTTTAACATTAATTATTTTTGTGTGTGTATATATATATATATATAATATGAATTTAAATAAATATTAAAAAAATTTTACATTAAATTTAAAAGCATTCTTCAACTATTTATAAATATATTTAAGCAATAAGAATATTTTTCGTATTCCTTACACAGATATAATATATTTTATCGATCACAACGTTTAATTAAAACTTTAAAAAATATATTCTTGAAATTGTTTTTTACAATAAAAATAATAATTATTTTAATCAAACATGAACCATCATTTTCTTTAAAATTTAGAGTGGCTGAAGCTCATGCAAAACTTATGTACAGAACTCAAGTTCTCGTAATGGATGCGATTTTCGCTTCGAAATTGATAAACTCAACCAATGGTGCATGTGACGAAGATAATCAATTTCCTAATGATCCAATGTCTGCTTATAAAGAAGAAGGTACAAATAATATAATTTTCTTTTTAATCTTCTAACGTTCTGAAAACATTTTAATGTCTATATGATATTATTAAAAGAAAGCAATTGTTAAATATAGTATTTGACTATATTCTAAACCAATAAATTACAGGTACTAAATTACTCAAACTACTTAAATTAGATAATCTACTGGAACAAATGTAAATAAAAAACGACCAATGATTACAACGAAATGCTTACAATAGACATTATATTAGTTTGGTCGAGCATTTAAATAGTTAGGTGAGTGTATAAACTCAATTTATGTCTAACTCAAAATCGTTTTCAATATAAATGTTATTTTCAAGATGTTTTATTAAAATTTTCATTTATGTTAATTTTTTCCAATTAATTATATTTTTAATCTTAAATATTGAGGTATATAGAGCGAAAAATAATGGAATGCTGTCATATAAGAGAAAACATGAAAGATTTATAATTTAAAGTTTTCATTACAAATAATAATAATAATAATAATAGTAATAATAAGAAGAATATTATTAATAGTGTTTATAAGTTATAAAATTACATATACGGCTTTACTTATTCGAAAAACAACACATAGAGAGAGAGAGAGAGAGAGAGAGAGAGAGAGAGAGAGAGGGGGGGGGGAGAATGAGAAATTACTCTAAAAATATGTAGAATACATATTGCGCTTACAATTAATGAATAGACAAATGAAACTTAAACTCTTTACTTTTTGTCCATAACAAAACACACCTTTTACTCATACAGCGCATAAAATATTTATTCTGTTTTATCTCCTTGCAAATATATTTTCACACCGATGCACGTTTTTTATTTTGTTATTACTATGCATTCTTCACATGCCATAGCAAATATACAAGCTGGAAAAAATTATTTTATTTCAATAAATATTTATTTTATTTTGTTATATTATGTTTTTATTTACAGATCATTACGTTATAATAAATGGTAAAAACGTTTTTATTATCTTCACTACGTAAGAATAACATTTGAATAAAATGTTAATATATATTATTTTAATCTTTAGTTTTGTTCGCCATGAATATCATTAATCAACCGTACCTGATAGTGCTGTTATTCTTTGCTTTCTTTTCATTCCTCTCCTAGATGCTTCTGTATATACTAATAGCGTGGCTGCGTCGCGTTATTGACTTGAGCACGAACGGCCGAGGCCGCGACATTACTCGCTGCATTCTGAACGTGCTCGCTTCCAAAGAACGTCGTAGTAAACTCGTCCTGAGCTTTAGAGAAGCTGGAGCCTGAACTGCGATAGATGCGGTGTACCTGAACAATTCATAGTTTTGTCAAATGTTTTGTAAAGAAGGAGGTGTTTATAACTGTTTTTATAAATAAAAATAAAATCTGACGTAACGATTTGTTATTTCTAATGCAAGTAATTGTAGTATCCAGCTAAATTACAAAATTTCAATAGTTACCTAAGAAAGGTTCGTTTTACTTTAATAATTGCATTTATTGAACTATTATTGCTTTATTTCGTTTCAACTGATGCTTATAAAGCATTAACTTAACAAACGTAAACAATCAAATCGTTAATAAAAACGCTTATGTTTTATTAATACCTTTGAAAGAAGTACAATATCACCAGTCGCTGCTATGATAAACGCTATTGCAATAAGAAGCAAAAGAGTTCCCACAAACATGTCTTTTGTCGTTGACCGAAACGTTGAGATTGCAGTAATAATGCCACTGAAATGAAAAAACTCTATAGGAAAACCTTTAAAATCATATTTACTAATTAAATCTTATTTTTTTTTTTTTTTTTTTTACCATGTTCCACACCCAGGTATTCCAATACTTTGGACAACTGTAACTACGACTTGGAAAAAGAATACAAAGAAAAATACCATAAAGTTGAAGGAACTATCATCTCTAAAAAATAATTATTACTTTATGCTTTACATTATTAAAGCAATCAGATTTCTTCATTTATATATTTACATACTTGAAAGCTTGATATGCTGGTCTGAACCAGCATATAAATGAAAATGGTGTAAAGAGAATAAGATAAAGAACACCCAGTCCAAATGTCATAAAGTAACTGTAAGCCAATGCCATGATAAACCCGCCAATTACATTTAATATTAGTACTAATCCATGAACTGTAAATATATTAAAAAATTTCATTTATAATTAATTTAATTGACAACTATTTATAAAGTAGTAAAGGAAAAATAAAATATTGATATTTCAATAACAAATATTAATAAATGGCTAAGTTTAAGTTTAAATTAACTTACACATCCATAGATAATATAGTTGTCGTACAATTTTTTGAAAATCAGTTTTTATTTCAACATCGATATCTTGATAGAAACATGGTTGTACGCAACATTTATCGGACAATGGTGGCCAATTATTCCTTCTTGCTACAAATAAAAATATTACATTAAGGTAGATGACAAAACGTTTCACTAAGTATTTTTTTCTTCTTTACTTACGATAATACGGTGTATTGCTCATGTCCTGTTCATTTCTCTTCCATGCCTCATTCGGAGGTTGCTAAAATATAACAAAAAAACTTATGAGAAGTAAATAAAAACTATAGTATCACCACATTTAATTAAAAATATATATATGTATATATATATAATTTTTAAGATTGTTTACTTAACTATTTGTTACATTCTTATTAATTTAATAGATTATCATAGTTATAAAATAATTATAAATACGAAATGTTTAATAAATTTTCATAAATTAGATAATATATAAAATAAAAAACGACGATCTATCGTAAAAAATCACTATCTGAGATTAAAACTGCGTTAGTTGTGTACCATGTAAAAGTGAAAATAGTGTAAATCGAGTTAGTGTTAATTTCCGTAAAGTTTATAAAGCTTACACTTGTAGGTGAAAAAATTGCACTACTGGAGGAAGGAATAGTTTGCTGTGGGTTGCGAGAATAACTTGGAGGGGGAGCTTCTTGACTCGAGGTTTGCAACATAGCAGGCTGCTGGGCTAATGTAGACGTTCCTCCATAGATTGGCGGATTCGAAGCACCTCTAACTTGTGTATTGATAGCTGTAGATTGGTCTGCAAATGGATTGTAATCTTCGATACCTCTATTGGGAATAGAACTTGCTGCTTTACGTACTGCTGGATCCTACAGAACAAGTACACGTCAAGAAATTATTAAATTACATAGCCACAAGAAAGATAGCTAATCTATAATAATAATAATAATAATATATAAATATATATATATATATATATTTACACAAGTCAGTTAATATTAAGAATCTAAATGAATGGTCTAAGTCTTGAAACATAATTGAAGTAAATGATTATTAAAATTCTTTATTAGTTTATTGAGAAGAACGCTTAAGTAATGTTAAATAATGTTCCAAAGAAGATAGCGGAGGGAAAGAGGAGGATTAAGCTTATAGGAAAGATAGGAAAAAGTTTTGGAAGGATGCTCTGTGAGAACGTTATTGGGGTTCATTAATAAATAAGGAGGGCACAATATCGAGAAAGATAAGGATAAATATTGATAATTAGTAATGAACGGCATTAGCATTGAAGCATTGAAGCATCGAGAATATGGCAAGATCTTTATCTAAATATCATGTAATCGCCATCGCGAATGGTCAGCTCTAATAGGCAGAATATACGTTTACTCGAAAAGATTCAATGATTATAATAATTGATAAAGCCCGAGATTAAGAGGATAGGTGGTCGCCATTATCCCAGCCAATGTGGTAAAGGTTAAATCGAAGGCTAACGTGAACGGAATTGGCTGAGGGGAAGGATCGAGCCAACTCGTGCGCGTTGTAGGACAGGACAAGAAGAAGAGTACAAGGACAAGGGGAGTACGTTGTTGGCCCCGTTCACGTTCGAACACGTGAAAATCCTACTGCGCACGAAGTACGTAAGCCGTGTACGCGATATCGGATGGTCGGAGGACTGGCGGAGGGTAAGGACTCACCGCGAAGGGATCGTTAATGCTGGGCTCGCCGAAGGGATTCTCGTCGAAGCCCGACATCTTGGAGCGGTTGTACAGCTTCCTCTCGACGACTCCTTCCTCGGTACTTGTCACTCGGATGCTAATCTTGTCTGTATTGACGCATAAGAGCGGGGCCTCGCACCCGCAGCCGCGCACCCAAGTCCGCGACCAGAACCTCTATCCCCTACTTCAATACCAACGCGAACGAACTCATGGCCCAGTTCCCGTATACAGTCCACCAGCTAACCCCTTTCCTCTTCCTGCTCCTCGTTTCCTACTCGCGACACAAACACAAATCGGTGAACGTCGTTGCAAGTACGACGAGACGTCACTCCACCGCGAGCAGCAACGACACCCCGACGAAGCCGCCTCGCTCGTTCGCTCGTTCGCTCGTTCGCTCGCTCTCTACCTTACCGCATGCGCGTCTCTCGCCTCGCGCATTCCCCGTCTCTCTCTCTCTCTCTCTCTCTCTCTATCTCTATCTCTATCTCTATCTCTGAATAACCGCGAGTCTCGAATTACGCCTCGAGTTGCGTCTCTCGCCATCGCGCGCAACTTGACGTAAGATTCCCTGCCCCTTCCGACGCCTCATTATTCACAATCATTACGCACCTGTACTCCGACCCCGGTTATCCCACCACATCAAACCGCGCGCGCGCCACCCCATCCTCCTACACCACCGCGACCTCCTTCCAGCCCTTCGACGGCATTGTTAAAAGGAATCGAGTACATATTCCTCGGCCGTCATTTATACGTAATCCCGGACTTTCTAAATATCCACTGATTATTGATCAACTTTGTCAACAGTAGTACCCCTTTCCAACAGTCGTACGGACAAGTATGATGACAAGTCATCCGGCGATCATTCAAGCCTTCCTGCCCCTTTTACATTTCCACTCATTTTCCATTCACTGACACGTTAAATCAATTTAATACAAAACAAGGCGAATCTACTTTTATTACCTAGCATGCAAAGTTACTTTATATAAACATTACGCAAGGAGCCTCCAATAATAATAATAATAATAATAATAATAATAATAATAATAATAATAATAATAATAATAATAATAATAATAATAATAACAATAATAATAATAATAATAATAATAACAATAACAATAATAATAATAATAATAATAATAATAATAATAATAATAATAATAATAAGACGCAGAGGTCGTAGAATCGATGACATCCTTCGAGACTACCTTTCACATGCACTTATGTAATTTAACATACTCACTTTAGCATCGCAACTGAACAATGTGGATTAAACGTAATCGGATAATCGAATACTGGCCGTCGAATAAAATAAAGATAACGCTCCGAAGAAATTATTGGAAAATATGAATAATTAGTGCTAATACATCCCCATCCCCTCCGTGACGGCTTCCAGCTTCAATACTTCAATAACGATTTTTTAACATTTTTTAATATAACGGAATAATAATCCGACTCTTAATCAATAAATCAATAAACTGCGACTCTTTGACATCTAGGCAATTTAATATCAATATTACAGAGATATTAAACAACTTCGATGAAAAATACAATGAAAAATACAATGAAAAATGTGGGATTTCGGTAACGAATTATTATATTTGTTATATCCAATATTGCTGTCATCGTTTCGGGCGCAGGAAATAAGATAGAAATAATATTAAATAAGGAAGTATATGTATATAATTTAGAAAGGACAATGGATTAAAATAACATTTTAATTGAAATGAACATTAATTATTATGGCAGGGACTGAGCGAGCATTTTATAGGTCAGTCGGATCATAGAATAATTTGTAGTACAACATGTCAAATGAAATGTTTTATTTCATCAAAAATAAACAAAAAAAAGAAAAAAAAAAGAAGATAAAGATTGAATATAAATCTAGTAAATTAAAAATATCAAAACACCGGGTGTGTTCCCTTTATTACTCTTCATTTTTCAGTATACGAAACTCACATGATTCCGAATGAGTTGTATATAATATATATATACGGCTAGAATAGTAATAATGGAAATGAAAATAAAAATTAAATCATTAGCCATTTTTTTATTGGACGTAATTGAATGATAAAATTATTCAATTCACAATAGACTTACATGTTTCTACGTAAATACTTAATCCTTAAATATTCTTTACTTTCGATAAATTAATCCCTTGTAGAAAAGTACTACTGGTATCTTCGCAGTACCTCCTTTGTATTTTATTTTACCAATTAATACATTAATTAATCCATATAAACATTGGAAAAGTATACACTTTGTACCTATACTTATCCTTAAATCTAATTATTTATTCAACACTGTTGATAAAAATAAATGTTCCCTTTTATTTTTTTTTTTTTTTTTTTTTTTTTTTTTGTATTATTCAGAATTCGTAAATAACAAGGAGTAATAATAAAAAGAATATTCGAATAAACTTGTAAAAGCATTTTCTTTTATAATACTATGACTATTTCATCATTATGACACACGTGATGCTAATTAATTATTTTTGACTATAAACTCTTATCACGAACTTAAATAACCATAGTAATAATAATAAATACTATCATGAACTAATTAACAATTATAGTAATCGTATAAAAGTTTTGATTTTGTTTTTTATTTTTGTTTTTTTTTGTTTTTTTTGAATTACTTGTTAATATACCGACACATTCCGTTGTACCAACAGCTTCAAATATAAGAAACTATATAACATTGTATTCCTTATTATTAATATTTATAATTAATAGGACAAAAACAAATTTTCTTACGGATACCAGGTGTACGATTCTGTAAGGGTTACAGGTAAGAAGCTTAGTTTCATCACATTTTACATTATGTAAAAAAAAAAAAATAATAATAATAATAATAATTATAATAATGTTTACACGTTTATAACTTGGATTTGAGTATCTTACGGACAATCTGATACTAGATGAACAAAAACATTAATTAAGGCTTAATTAATTTATAACATGCACATTTTATACATAATTTTTATAAAATCATAAAACGATTATACGGTTCGATAAATGTTATCATGCATAATTTCTTTTCAACAAAGCAAAACAATTATAGTTAGTTTTCTATATATAACAACTTCTGAAGACAAATCACTTTTATCTCTACAATATTTCAGAAAATAAAACTCGTACTTATAATCCTCTAAACACTCACATTATTTAAATATTCCACTTTTTAATTCGGTTTTATTATTATATCATTTATAATTCTACACCTATGTAAGTTGATTTACATTGTGCACAATAAAATATCGGATGATTAGTGTGAATAATTAATAATTAAATGCAAAGAACTCGTGGAGATTTAGAAGTAATTCAGCTTATATAAAAATATAAGACTACCAAGTCAATTAATTATTATTATTATTATTATTATTATTATTATTATTATTATTATTATTAGTATTATTATTAGTATTGTTATTATGGCATCGGTAACCGTTTATACCACCCTATAAATACTTAAATAAAATTTGCCGGCACATAAATTATAGCGAATATTCTCCGTTTAGACAGTTACAGACAAATGAATTTGGCATCCAATTGAAGTATGCTGCTTGAAAAGGATACATTTAACGCAGCGTAATATATAATTTATAATACTAAATGATCGTACGATAAATTGAAGGGAACTTTGATGATTTACGGCTGCATTAAATTATAATTGATAAACGGTAATTGTTTGTTAATTCTATAACAGACAAAAACAATTAATTATTGTATAATAAATAAAAAAAAAAAAAAAAAAAAAAAAAAAAGAGAGAGAAAAGAAAAGAATAGAAAAGAATAGAAAAGAAAAATTACTAGTCAGATGAAGGATGCATGTATTGATTGAAATTCCTCGTAGTTCGTGTGAAATATTCATAAAATACAGCTCAAATAAGCTTTATCGAAAGGAGTATTGCGGCATATTATTTGTAATATAGATATTCTATAAAATTAAAGCTTTAACTCCACGATTTTAATGTCACGATGTCGAGAAGTGATTACAACGTAGGAAGTGGCAATAAATTGTCGTTTACAAAATGAAAAAAAAAAAAAAAAAAAAAAAACAAAAAAAAAATGGTTAAAATTGTCGTGTGTGGAAGGATTCGATGCTTAACGTTCGGTTTACTAGAAGAGTTAGAGTTAGAGTTAGATCCGATCCATTGAACATTTGAGTTCTATTGATTGGTAGTTGTTCTCGTGTCGGCTGATTCCGATATGCGCTATTGGCTCGCGTTGAGCGTCGCCAGGGGTTTTTTTAGCTTTCAATAAATAAAAGCTGGAATAATTTTTTATTATAAGGTGAGGACGAGCGTGACCGTGAGTAATCGAGGCCCGGCCGCGACCGGATAGTTCACCACTCGACGGGATTCTCGTTACTGTCCTCGTGCTCGATCGACGACACCCCGCTCTGATGGAGCTCGTGCAGCCTCTGACTCTGCTTCTCGTGATTGAGCTTCCGCCACTTTATCCGGCGATTCTGGAACCAGACTTTGACCTGCGCCTCCGTCAGACGGAGCGCGTGGGCCAAGTAGAGACGTTCCGGGCCCACCTGGACACGGGAACACCAAGAGCATTATTGAGCGATAGAAGAGATCGCTTAGGAATTCGGGGATAATTATTTCGAGAGAGTAGTTTTTTTTTGTTTTTTTTTTGTTTTTTTTTGTTTTTTTTTGCTTTTTTTTGCTTTTTTTTGCTTTTAATTATAATAAACAATGTACGTCTATATTGATGACATTGACGTTGAAGGTAAAGTGTAGGTTTACTTGCCATGTACTGTTGCCTCGTGAATTCTCCCTCGAGTCGCTCGAGTTGCTCGGCCGTAAAAATCGTACGGACGCGCTTGAGTTTACCGCTGCTGCCGCTCACACTGTTACCGATGCCACTCCCGTTAGAACAGGATCCCAAAGCCAAACTCTTCGCCACGCCCTCCTGACCTAACATCGTTTTACGCTTTATGAATTTAATTGAAAAATCGTATCTCACGCGTCGAGGCTTGGGTACTATTACCATTAAAACCATTCGTTCGTAGACTTAGAATAATTGTTCTAGATAAAAAAAAAAAAAAAAAAAAAAACAACTGGCTAACCTTGATGTTTCCTGTATGCGTGGTGCCGCTGATGTTTGTCCCTCTGAGCGCCACCTCGGAGACCAAGTATCGCATCGATCGTGAACGACTTGGTTTGTTGTTGGTGTTGCTGTTGCGGCGAACCACCGCTCGGCTGCATCTGCGTGATTTGCGTGATGGAGTGATGGTGATGAGAATGGAATTGTTGCTGCTGTTGCTGCTGATGGTGATGATGATGGTGGTGCTGGTGATGCTGCTGCTGCTGCTGCTGTTGCTGTTGTTGCTGCTGTTGTTGCTGCTGTTGCTGTTGTTGCTGCTGCTGTTGCTGCTGCTGTTGCTGCTGTTGCTGTTGCTGTTGCTGCTGCTGCTGCTGCTGCTGCTGCTGCTGCTGCTGCTGTTGCTGCTGTTGCTGCTGTGCGTGGGGGAATTGCACGGCAGCCTGGGCAGAATCGTTGGTGCCGCCGCTCTGGAACAACGAGTGCGCGTTCCTTAGCCGCTCGAAGGTCATAGTCGTTTCGACCTGAACCGATGGGTGTCTTCGGGATTGCATTTGCTGAAGATTCTTCATCTCCTCCAAGCCTAATGATGGCGGCACGTCCTCTGTCAAGGATAATAATCAACTTGTCAATCTAATTCATTGCTGACTTTGAGTTTTTTCTTTCCCGCACGTAGAACTTTCAATTCTATTTTCTTTCATATCTCATATGTGTATTTGTCTACATAGCACAATATTTATTCTATGTAATTCAACGTTAAATTGCTACTTTGCCTATACTAAAAGTTATTTTTAATACACATGCGCGTATCGAATGAGTTTAAGGCCCTATTTACTATTCATAATAAGAGGATTATATTTATAACTTTATGGACCGCTGCAGGATCGAGGTTACCCCTCGTAGATTGTAGATGTCGGATTCGAAGGTGCGGGACGCGAGGAATTAGTCTTTAACGGACAACGAGGAAAAAACGAGTACGGACTATGATAGCCGGACATTTGCACGAGTCAATAGAAGAGAGCGAGTCGTCCTTCCAGAGTAAGTGATGGAAGTGATTGAAGTTTAAAAAGAAACTTGCGTCCGCGCATGTGGTCTCGAGAGGATCACTCTAGATAGTTCACAACGTTCTCATGTGAAGAAGTCAAGTGAACGAGGACGGCGCCTTCGTTGACTGAGTCGTCGTCTGAGGTGAAGCGTATTCAGGAGGCTAGGGAGCATCGAGGCCTACGAAATCATGACGACCTGGCTTCACGTAGCGTTGCCGACGTGCCGATTCGTAACGCCATAGGAGCGCTTTAAAGTCATTAATATCAGTTGACAGATCTATCTAACAACGAATTAAGAACCCTTTAGAACCCTCAAGAACGGGGAAAGGAGAAAAAATAGGAGAATTTTGTTTTTTTTATTAAAGCTTTTTTTATCTTCACTTGGGCGGGGAGGGGATGAGTATAGTTATGCTCGCACATATAAAGTTAATAAATTAATACTGTTTTTTTTTTTAATCCGTAACCGCTGCGTTTTATTTCTGTATCCTCTCATAACGAATATCGAATCCATAAAACTTAGAAACTCATATTATAATAAAATCTCAATATGCTGTGCAATATATTTTAACTGAGCTGTCGCTTAATCAACTTTACTGTTAAATTAATACGTAGTAGTTCACCTTCTGCAATAATCCTTCTCGTCAATTCAAAAATTCTAAATTTTCAAAGCTTTATTTTTTGTTGAAACATAATTAAGCTCGGACTGATTAAATCGCAATAATACTACTCGTAGGTGAAAAGATAATTTATTTTATTTTTGCATTGATAGAATCATTTTTTTTTGGAAATTTTTTTTGGACCACCTTGGTCCAAACTTGGCGTCCGGGTCCATTAACGTCTCGTGTAAATGGGCGGTTCCGAAATTGCAAACGGTGGAATAGGTAATTGAAGACAAATGGATTCAGAGACGTAAGACAAAGGACAAAGGTCGAGGAGTAGTCAGCCTTGGCCATGGAGTCCCGAGCGAGTCACAGGACGTATACTACCTGAACGAACCACAAAGACTACACTAATACGTCGTAGAGATATTGCGAGCAAGTCTTCAATGACTAGTTTTGTACGTGGAAATCTCCCATAGATCACAAGTAAGAGGATTAGGTTACAACGAAGAGTTGAGGTCCGATTATTTAGTTTAATTTGCGATTGCCTTTGTACAAATTTTTCTTCCTCATTCTACTGTCAGGGGGGGGGATACGCGATAATTAATATATAATTTTTATGCCCGCGCGATAATTAATAAATAAATATCTTGTTCGTTAAAGCCGTAATCGTTGACTTTTATTTATTAAATCCCTTCGAACGTATTCATCTTTCGGGAAATCGTGCTTTTATGCTGATCAAAAGACCAACGCATACATTCGTAACGTTCACGCTAATAAAATATAAAATATACAAGGTAATGGTATATCTTACTGTATAATGAAGCCACAAGTATACGCGCACAAGTGCCCGTACATATATATATATGATATTACTAAAGTATAATGTTGCACATGATGAAGATATACGCTAAGCTTAGATTTTGTTTTAAAAACGTCATCGAGTTTTTAAAGAGAACTGCCAATGGTGGTAATGAAATGCCGTTGAATGTTACCATGTAGTGGTGCCGCTCTGAGTCTGTCCAAGGCGATGCTGCCAATCCGGGAGGCAAAGCCGCCAAAGTTCTTCATGCGCTCGAGTGGCAGACCGTAAGTCTTGATGAGTTCGCGGTCCTTACCGCTCGCGACCGTCCTTTCGAGAGCCGCGTTCAGGCTCTTCTGCCGAATTTCCCTGATTTCTCTGCAGAAGCTGTACATGGCCTCCTTCGGTCCATCCAGGTCCTTAGCCGTTCGGAACAAAACTCCCGTCGGCTCATCCGCGCTCGCTTCCTTTACCACTACGAATTTAACGAGGCTTCATTATCTTCACACGTCTTAGCTGAATCTTTATACTTACGGTATGATTGAATAATCTTTACAAGTTCTTTGGAAGCTTGTTTTATTCGTGGATACGGAAGCGATTATGGAACGTTAAGTTAATATGATGAAATCGAGAAACAGGGAGTGAGGGTAAGAGAGTGAAAGAGAGAGAGAGAGAGAGAGAGAGAGAGAGAGAGAGAGAGAGAGAGAGAGAGAGAGAGAGAGTAAGAGAGAGATGGAGGGGGGCAGGAAATTATCAACAGATTCCATCAGGATTAATTAAAGTCCTGAGCTGATAAGTGAACAAACAAACACGTGAACTTACTTTCGCTCCGATGAGTCGCGTAGTCCTTGGGCTTGTCCAATGCCATGGGTATATCGGGCCCATTGAGGAGACTGGCCCCGATTGCGGCCGCATCCTCGGGCTTGGCCGTACCCATGAACTCCTCGAGGCTTTTGCAAGGATGAAAACGAGCCAAGTTTTCCGGGTGTTCGCCCGAGCTGCAACAGCTGCTACTCGAGCTGCTCGTACTACTGTTGCTACTGCTTTCGCTCCGTTCCGACAACTCCTCGACCATTTTCGAGCGATTGGACAGGATATCGCTCGTGCTCATTCTTAGCCGATCCTTCCTCGCACAATTCCGCTTCAATTCCGCTTCAATTCCGCTTCAATTCCGCTTCAATGCCGCTTCAATTCGGCTCAATTCGGCCGGTCCTGCCTTCCGGAGTCTTCGGTTCTCTTCATATTCGGTTCCTCGGCCCGCCAAAAACCACGAGCTAAATCACTAGATTTCCTCCCTTGCCGAAAAAAAAAATCCAATCGCTTCCTTCTTCATTAACACGGAGACTCGTTTTTACTTATTTACGTATTATCTAATTGGCAAGACGATATCGTTCGTCCGTACCTTTTAGCTCGAAAACTTTTAACGAATCCTTTTTCCATAAAGCCTTGCATAAAGTATAGCGCGAATAGCTTTCATCATTTTCTAAAGAATTTTAGTACTTACTCGCGTACTGTAATTTACTCGTTACATTATCATTTCCAGGTATTTACAAGCTTGGCTTTAGATCTGCAACAGAAATTCAATGTCAGAAATTAACTTAAACACGAACCGACGACGTATTGATGGGATCATTTATAAGAAAAACTACCGTCATAACAATAACTACGTACGTATGTATGTATGTATGTATGTATGTATGTATACATAAGTTCACAGTACCACTTAGTATTAAAATGTTAAATTATACCTGTGCAGTAAGAGACGCGGCACTGTATAACAAGAGAACAATGTGTTTTTATCGTTCTTTGCAATAAATCAAAGTTATCGTTATCGTTAACATTATTAGTATTATGTCCTCGCATTTTATTACGCATTATCGATTATGTATTATTAATCCATACATTATATACATATTACTTTTAAATTTAAACTGTAATCTGCATAAAATATTCCGTATTAATACAATAAAGAAAATAAATAAAAATGAGTATATATTAAATTATAATTATATATTAAAGGATTAGCTAAGGTATATTTTTATTATTATGACATACTTTGATTCAGGGCTCTGAAAGAAACAACAGCTATAAAATTTACTACGGTCCTTCGAATAATATCAATTGTAATGATAGAATATTTAAAGACGTTTGTTTCATGGGCAATAAAGAACTAATACGCGAAGACTATAAAATATTGACTTGACAGTTTATATTATATTAAATTTTAAAATCCAAACACCAATAGACACAATTTCGTAAAATGAATATGATTACCGTGTGAATTGTACCGAGTGATTTTGTACGCGTCGGTACGTTTAAAGAGAAGATTCATGAAAGAAATGGCATTGAAATTAAAAATCGCTTAAAAAATTACTTGATAATGTGTAAATAAATTATATCTTTTTGAATGTGATTTCATGTAAATGCAATAATATGTAAATAAAATAAAAAGTACAATTAATGAATGGGAAGCCTTTTAAAAACTATAGTTTATTAAATGCCAGTAAAGAAGGATTGTAATAAAAAATCAGATACGACAACGAGCCAGTGATTATGATGTTGAATAAAACTGTTGAATAAAACGTTGTCACTTCGATTCTAATGTTCGACACATAAATGCCTAAGAAGAAGAATAAATGGTATACAATAAATGATTCGAAGATTCTTAATTGAAATATATATATATTAAGTTGAAAGTCGGGGGAGTAGTATAGCCGATACAGTTGATATTATTGGTTTAGTTTCCGTAACGAATTGTAAATCGAGGTAAGAGGGTTCGGGCGCCTTTGCGATCTCATCGTATTTCAATAATAAATTAAAAAAAAAAAATAAATAAATAAATAAAAAAAAGACTGGGTTTCGAAAACATGTGAAATAATCGCTACTCGAATAAAAAAAAGTACGTAAAGCATTCGGTAAAGTAATGAGCGTTAATGTTCAAGTGATAAGTTGTAACTTACGATGCGACGGTCGATTACGATGTAACGAAGTAATGAAGGCTGCGTCTCTCTAAGGTTCAGTGGAAGGTTAAGTAACAGCACTGATCTGATATTAATGCAATCGTTTACGCAGAGAGATAAGAAGATGCGAGTCGACGGAGAGGGAGGGGGAGTTGGTTCCGGTTCGACCTGGTGATAACTCGATCGGGAAATCGTGGAAATCCCGTTTATTGTCGGGATTGTCCATTAAACGCGACGAGTGCGATAAAGAGAAAAGGTCGTGAACTCGGTAGAAGAAGAAGAAGAAGAAGATCCGTCGATCGGAACTCGGGCTTGAGATCCGCGTGCAATTTGTCATCACGCCCTGAGTGCGAGCTCTCACTGGCTCCAGGGGCGCGCGCGCGCGCTCGACAGCCGACGGCTCATGCAGTGGCCGGGAATAATGATGTCAGGTCTCGCCGCAGCCTCGGCCAGCTCGGTGCAGCCCCCGTCCCTGCCTCTGCCGCCTAATAATCCTAGGCGCGCGCGCGCTCGAACGTACAGCCCTGGCCAATAACGGGGGACTGTGCAGACGATGGCGGCGGCGGCGGTGGTGGCGGCGGTGGTGGTGGTGGCGGCGGCGGTGGCAGCGACAACGACAACGACAACGACGACGACAACGACAACGACGACGACAACGACGACGACGACGACGACGACGACGACGATAACGGCATCGATGGTGGAGGCGGCGGTGACTGTGGCGGTGGCGGTGGTGACGGTGGTGGCGGCATTGGCGGTAGCAGCAGCGGCGGGTCACGGGACGGTCACCCACTAGTTCCTCCGTTCTCGAGTGCCTCAGCATCATCATCATCTCTCTCTCTCTCTCTCTCTCTCTCTCTCTCTCTAACAAGCGGCTTTAATTAAGCGACCACTGCCCTCCTACATCCCCGCGTAACCGCCAAAGTATTTATGCGCTGCTCGTTCTGCTACTTAGAATTAGTCGGCGCACTCGTGTCGACTAAATCTTCCCTTCCTTCCACAACTCTCGACTAGAAAATTCCCCAATTATACGCATTCGACATCGTGTCTCGCCAATGATTCTTCTTGGTTACGTGCCACGGACCGATGGTCCAACACACCTCCACTTGGATCCATCGCTTCAAATTGATCGCTAGACTATTTAATTCGTGCCACATGACGTCGTTTGACTCTGTTCCATCCATTCGGAGGATGATGATGATGGTGATGATGATGATGATGATGATAATGATGATGATGATGACGATGATGGTCCATGGGCAGTCGTGGCTTTCGAAGGTGAATAAGCGTGCGAGTCGATATGATGATACCAATAATGGGTTATCGTGTAGACGATGGCTCTTTCCGATAATAAAAGGTTCTTAAGCTCTCGAAGCTTTAAGCTCATTGCTGGATGTATAAAAATAGCGAAACTGCGATTTAAGGGATTTAACGGAAGGTTCGTTGCTTTGGGGGAATGGAGAGGAAGGTCCGCATAATAAGAAGTTAAATAAGAAAAGATAATGACATCTCGGAAGAATCTACGTATCCAGCTTTAAGAGGAGTGTATTACCATGGCGGGATATCATGTAGCGCGGAGGGGGGCGTGATGAAAATTTTCGGGCGCTCGCCACGTCGTTACGTGACCGTAGCCAACCGTCAATAGACTCGGGGCAACCCCGGCTAATCTCTCATACAGAGGCCTTTCTCTCTCGCAGCAGCCCCAAATGGACCGCATAATGAGCGACGGAGACGCAGACGGCTGGTCAACATTTTTTCGGCGCACCGCCCCCTCCTGCCCGGGTGCCCCGAACCGTTCATCCCCATTGGTCGAGGTGCTGCGACGCCATTGAACGACGCCGACTCGCCACGCCCAGGTGTATTCGTGTTAGTGCGGCGATTCACGGCGGCTTGTTCGCGATTACTACGTTACGTGCGCGTTTTCTCTTTCTCCATGGAAAAACTCTGGTAAAGAGGACAGATAATGACTCCCTCTGTTTCTGTGCGTGCATAAGAGAGAGAGAGAGAGAGAGAGAGAGAGAGAGAGAGAGAGAGAGAGAGAGAGAGAGAGAGACAGAGAGGCAGTGAGAAGGGAGGGGGTCACACTACTCACCTGTAATATCTATACACGTTTTACAGGAGCTTTTGTGCCTTCCCCTCTACAGTACCTTCGACGCTTTTATAATGATTGGCAGACCTCTTCCTTTCTTTTTTTTGTTTTTTTTTTGTTTTATTTTGGTTTTTTTTTCAATAAAATTTCAATGTTTCATTTATCTTTGAAAATTAAACACGTCACCATAAATGAATTGCACGACTAATATATATCCGCTAATATTTCAGTACAATCGTTCATATTAGTTACTATTTCCAATCTTCCAGTATATCTATACTTCTGTTTTATTATTATTATTATTATTATTATTTTTATTATTATTATAATAGTATTAGAAGATTAACGGTAAGAAAAGAGAATACGTAATTCTACGGAATAGAAAAAAATATTGTAAACTTTACTCTTCGTAATGAGCTTTTACTACGTAAAATTTCTGCCATTAGAATAATTTATACTTATGGAATTAGGGCTTTTTAAATATATCTCATTACGATATCCTACGTATATGCTAATAGACTATATAAGCTACTCTATTGATTTAACTCTAGCTAAAGAATAAAGCTTAATACTTAATTTTATAGTCAAAGTACTTACTCAATCTTTTTACATATTATTTGCATTCGAGACCATTATTTTTCAACAAATTCTTTATTATAATAATAGGCGTTAGATTAATAACTAATTAAAGTATCAAGTCATTATTCTTATTTATGTTACATCAACAACGGTAATTATTCCAAATAGATTTAACGCCAACGATAACTAATATTATCATTTACAACGTTATTAAGATAAGAATTAAATATTATCAACATTCAAATTTAAAATAAAATTTAAATTTAAATTTAAATTAATTTTAAAGATAAGGTGTAAATTACTACATTATTTACTATTTAAAATTTATTAACGGCAAATATATTATTTTCTTTTTTGACAAGCTCCATTAATTAACAAAGTAACTCATTCTCGTATTATGTTATTGATGTTATTAAAATAATGACTGGCATTCTAATATTGAACTTACCTATGGTTTAAAATGTTTTCTTTTAGTATAACAATGAATGTTTTATTTTAATGAGTATGCTTTTAATAGCCTTAATAGCTTGTTAATAGATATTTCAGGTACTTTATAATTATTCTATAATTCATAATTGAGGTTAATATATAGATACTAAATATTTAAATGCATTCTAATTTATTTATTATTTTATAATTTACAATAGTTTCATTATGCTAGCGACTGATAAATTATGAGGCGAATAACGTAAAAAACTTTTAATAAATTGCTACTAACTAGATAAATCTCAACCTTAATTTAATATTACATACATACATACGTACAAACATACCTACACCCATACATACATATATGTATATACATATAATAAATGTGTGCTCCTCAAATGAATAGAATACATTATGTTTTAAATTCTTAATAACAATTAAAATCATTTACAAATATTGATTTTTAACTGAAACTTAATTATTAAATGCTTTTATAAGTTGATATACATCATTATTTATGATATATTTGATTTTATATGTCAAAATTTTAGTGTAATATAAAAAAGTACTCCATGCTTAAAATAAAGATTAAGAAGACTATAATTCTCAGTTTTATCATACAAGTTTGTCTAACAGAGATTGATGAAGGTATGCCTTTATAGATTGGAATCGCTACCAATTTTAATAATGGTATATGTGTACGTGCACATATGTGCGTATATATATATATATATATGTATATATACATCGATTTAATATGATCTTAATTAATTGACCAACTAAAATTAATGCTAAATAATGATTTAATAATCTTAAGTACATAAAATATTGTCTCCGGTAAACAAGTATTAAATACTAAACTGTATTTTGGAAAATGTTCAATTACTTAGCAATAAGCTCAAAGACTTCGTCTAATTAAATACCGGGTAATATCTTTTCATTTAATCCTATCTTCAAAAAACAGATCTTCATAGGTATTATATCATAAGCCAAGTTTTGCTTCTCCTCACTTCTTCATTCCCAACTCATTCCACCCTCTTGTTCTTTCTCCCTTGCTCTCTTTCGATTACACTCACCTCCATAAGCGCGTAGACAGTCCCCCTTCCACCCCCTCTCTCTGTCACTCTCTTTCTATCTTCTTCCCTGCCGCCCCCCTCGTCATCTCGTTTAAAATCAATATATATATATATATATATATGTATACATAGCGGCCCCAATGAATCGCTGTGCACAAAGAAAGGGGGATGGCGCGGGTCGGGGAATAGAAGTGAGGGACGGATGCGCCGAAGCACATTCAAGCATTCTAATTAAATAACCTTGTCGTCGTTAGTTAGCACCTAATTACTAAAGTGGGGATGTCTTAGATGTAGGACGACGTCGTTCAGACGTGGTGTCACCGTTCGCGAAAGCAACCTCGCATGCCTCTTAATTCTCCTCTGCTTTCCGCTCCATAATTACCATTCTTCACCCTCATTGACCCCTTCCTCATAATGATTGGTACCTTTTCATTGGCCTTCTTTACTTTGGATGAATGCCTTGCATGTATGTATATTTCTAGATTTCACGCATCGTCAGTTTATAAAACCTCACGGAAACATTGACTTCCTAAAAGACGACAAATTCTCATTAATCCTTTGAAATTAAATACATATTTACCACGATTATTATTAAAATCTTTCACATTACCACAATTCACGTTAATAAAAAAGTTTATCAAATCTTTTTACTCGTATATTTTAATTGAAAAAGAAATCATCGTACCTTATAATGACAATTAATGGACGGCTTTGTATGAAATATTTTTTCACTCTGTTTATAAGGATACTCTTTAAGTAATATCTTAAGTAATACGAAAATCGTTAATACTTATATGAAATTCTTATATGTACAGAAAAGAAGAAAATATTCGTCATTTTCTTATAATTTTTATATATTTTATACAACAAAGACTATTCTTACGTACTTTTGGTATTGTCTATTATTGTTTTTCTCTCACTTGATAACTTCGTGATGTATATATATATATATAGATAGATATATGAATTCATATAGGAAGCAAATATTGGCAAGAAAATGACAGTAATGTAGAGAGATTTGATACTTGAATTATAAGCTTCGCAAAAGCTTATTATCAACATATTTCATTATACACAGGGATAGAGTGAAATGGGATGGGGGGCTGCTAGTGAAATGTAGAGGGGGAGTGGAGAGAGAGAGAGAGAGAGAGAGGTATGAGATTTGTAAACCACGTTTACCTTGAGACGCCTATTAGGGAATGCACAAGGGTAAATGGGCGATTAAATCGAACAAGAGCCGGGAAGGGATGAGGGAAATAAAGGCGTTCAAAGGTTTCATATTCACATATGAATTCGGGCATAACTAATATATAAGCGCTTACATTTATCAATTGATTGCACTCGTGTCTTGTAGTAACATTACGACTGCCCGAACAATTTATAATTATATTCAATTAAGTGGCAAATTAGTCGAAATAAAATTATACTAATTATTTATACTCTTTGAGAAAGGTAAATCATTTTAGGTGATTAAAAAAATCTTTAATAAAATATAATCAATGGAGTCTACGACAATGATGTAATGCCGATATAAATAAAGGAGGGAATGTGCTTTTATAATATATATGTATACAAATAGTGTATGTGTATAGAATACAAGAGTTTGATCCTTATTAGATCTCAGATTAAATAAGATATCTAGTACAAATACAAGCATAACTTTTTATCATGTGTGCTGTTTTATCTGCTCTTAAGATAACGTATGCTTTTATGCATAAATAAATTCGTTATAAATCATAGTTTAACAAATTGTCGATACTAATCATAAATAATGTTTGCGTGACAAATTTATGCACAAGTTATAATATATTTATTTATTTACGTAAAGAGTACATTAAGAACACAGTGTTTATTAATACTTATCAAATATACATGTATCCTAACGCGGCGAAATTATTATGATAAAATACAATAACGACGACACATGCTAACGAGGATAATATTTATCGGGTCCACGATGCGCATAAGACTTGCAATTAAATCTACCAGATAATATGTGTTGTATTTAGAATTAATACTTCAATAAAAAGCGTTCGGCTGCTTTTATAATCGGATTGGCAAAATACTCAGTTAAATTCTCTTAAGAAACAGATAATCTCTTGAGCATGAAATTATAGCATGAAATAGTAGTAGCATGTTGTTACGTGTGCGTGTATGGGACGATCGAGTAGCGCTAAATATCTTAATGAAACAACGATGAAACGAATTTTAATTAATAAAAATAATAATATATAAAAAGTAGAAGTAATTTGTGTAGATTATATTGATTATATATTATATTGATATAATTAATGAATGATTTGGATATTGCTCAATTGGAATCGGCTACTGTTTAACAAACAAATAATATAGTAATACATTATAAATACTAATACTGTAATCCATTTCATTTGACAAATAAAAAATATTAACTATATAAAATATTACGATATAATTACGTAATTAATTATATCATTTATACATGTAGAATTATGTGTTTTCTTATTGTTTTAACTGTTTACAAGTAATAAAATATAACGATCAGCAGGTTTAGTATAATATTTAAAGCCGAAAAGAATCGTTTTATAATGCGTAGAATTATATATCTTAAGGATCGAAATTTAAAAATTTTAAAATTTATATTAACGTATCAATAAGTTTTAAATATATTTTAAAAATTGATACATTTGAGCTGTACTCGTTAAAGTTTTCAATCCAACGCCATTCTCTTTTGTACTAATATTTTTAAAATCATTAAGTAATATTTAAATTAACACGAACGCGCTCGTAAAGAATATACGAATATTTTTAAATTAATCAATGAGTTTATTCGTTCGTTCGAAATTTGGACTTTACCTCGACAAAAGCTCGAGAGGACAATTTGAAAAAGCGAATAATCCTATCAGAGTCATTTTTTTTTTATTTTTTTTTTTTTTTTTTATATAAAATTAAATTTTGAGTTTTCACGGTCGAGGGTTATTTTATCCAAACAGGTTATCACAAAATTATTGATAAATACTTAAATTGGCAATGCACGTATTAATTATTTATATTCAAATTTTATAATTTATACGCATGTAGATGATATTCATCGTTCAGCGGTCGATAAAATCTATGTCCTTGTGAATATGATTAATGATGACGGATTACAAAAGAATGATTATTGTCAGATATTAAATTATGGAATGGCATGATTTACAAAACCTATAGAAATAGATCGTAAAGTTCTTTAATAATCGTGAGTCGTGTAACAGTGAAGCTTTTTTTGTTTCGAATCATTGGTCGACATTAAGGTTATGATTTACTTGAATTTTTGTTTTGTCTTTTTATAACGATACTGGCGTGGAGTAATGCAGAGGTCTTTTGGCTTGTCGGGGTAATAGATCGGAACCTTGAAACTTATTAAACCAGCAAAATGTGTAGAAGAATTCCACACCAGGTCAATAACAACTGCACACCGCTACCCTCGCGGAAAAAAGAAGGAAAAAAGACAGTTATGGGGTGGGTCATCGAGAGCGGGGGATGGAAGAAATTAAGGGGGCGCAAATAATGAACGAGCGAGCTAAGGGATATCGTCGCCTGCTTTTTCTCTCTCCCCCCCTCCCTGCCCCCTCCCTGCCCCCCACGCTCTGTATCTCATCGTGACTCTTGATACAGAGGAGAGCGGCGACAGTCACTTTAGTCGCTGAGAAAAAGGGATGAAGCTGAAGATAGAGGGTCGGATCGGAACGCGGCTCGGCTGGCTTTGTCATCGGTCACTAATCCGTCTAATCTGCTCCAAATGAAATACTTGCGATTCTTCCGACTCGTCTGATGACGCCGCACCCCCGTCCACGACTTTTAGGGGCTCTTTCTATAACGCTCGCCGTGAGCCGTGCGTAGGATAAGTGTTCCGAGGCATCGGGACACGTCCCCGGATCGCCGATTTATGGGGGTTTGTTTTTACGTATCGCTCGTTGAGCGGCTTTTATTACCGACAAAATTGCACATTGTCCTCCCTCTCTCTATCTACGGGCTACTCACTACTCGCTCATTCTGCCTCTGTCTCTTTCTCTTGATTTTTTAATACCTACCCTCTTTATTCTCCGCTGCCACCCTCCTCTAACCGCCCCCCCCCCAAACTCGATCTCTCCCTCAGTCGCCCTCAGTCTGCCTCAGTCTGCCTCAGTCTCCCTCAGTCTCACTCAGTCTCCCTCACTCTCGTACAGAGTAACGGTATCCTTCATCCTCGGTAGAACTTTCCCTTCTCATAATTTGTATTTAAACGATCTCCTCAACGAGACGGCCATAATAATAATAATAATAACAATAATAATAATAATAATAATAATAATAATAATAATAATAATAATAATAATAATACCGTTATTTCTTCTCTAGCAATTACGATAATATTATGATATTGTCGGCAGTAGTGCCAACAATCCACGGTAGCGCCAATGGGATTACGAAAAATGAACATTACATATATCAGCCGCCCGAATACAACAATAATCCCAAGTAAATATCTTCTACAAAGTTCATCATTGCTGCTGCCCGATGCTCGTTACCAACCCCATTTGCTTAGATCTTTGATATTGAAGGATTTCATTCAAGTTCGATTAACTTAAATTGTATCAAAGTGCTTTTATCCCGTTCTACTTACGCTACATATTTACAATCCTTTTAAAATCTCCACTCCATCCTATATTATCTTCTCCGTTATTCTTTAGATTGTTTATGGCAGGTATAAACATCTATAAAATAGTCTCAGAAAATTATTTAAACCGCTATAAACTCTTCAAAGAACATTATTAATATAAATATCATATTAATTCAATTTCAGTATTTTTGGCGATTAATCTACAAAAGATAGCGTTTAAATTCTAATTTTCTTCATCAATGTTTAAATTATAATATTCGATATTACATAAAAACATATAAATATTTTTAAGATATAAGAATTATTGTCTTGTAAAATAAAAGTATTAATTATTATGTTTTTTTTTATATAATGAGCGAATAAATTCACATTCATGCGTCATTTAAAAAAGAGAAATTGATTTAAATATCGAAAATGTTATCATTTATATTTATTAAAATAATGCCACTTTTGAAAAATCACTTCAAAATTTGCTTTAAAATGTTTACATACTCATTGAAATTTGGAATTTTTTCCTGAAAAATATCAATTACCTTATCGTATAGAAGATAATACAACTAATAAAATAGATTACAATCTGTATAATATTATATATAAGTACTCTCAATTAAAGTAGATTCTTAAGTTGGTAAATATGATGTTGCAATAGTAGATGATATGTGTATATATATATATATATACGTATGAAATAAAATATTCTTATGGGAATTTTGAAATAGCAGAAGAAGATTAATAAGTTTATAATCATTTCTTTTCTTAGTAAAAGGAAATATATAGGTAGATAAAAAAAAAATATTACATTAAAACAAAGCAAACACCTGAAACATTAAGCTTACGTTACAATTAAGAACAATTATGTTCATTGCGGGAAAATTAATTTTGCCTATTTCGTTTCTAATTCATATAAACGCGACTATTGTAAATGAGACTTTAGATTGCCAAAACTTTTTTTATAAAATTTTGAAATTTTTATAAAATTTCAATGAGTCATGAACCCTTATTGATATAAGCGTGGTATCAACAAACGGACTCATAAAAATATAACAAAAGATTTGTGTACAGTTTTACGCGTAGCTACTCCTCTCTCTCTCTCTCTCTCTCTCTCTCCCTCTCTCGACTGCTCTCTTTAGCAAATATTTTGAATTAAAATAATTACGCGCTTCTACCTTTTCTATCTCCTTTCCGCAGCTAAACAAGGGGAAAAAGACTATCCGAAACCGTTCTTGGTAAAAACGTTCATCAAGTGAAACGTATCGTCCTCTTATATATCCTTATACAGAATTTACGTTTCATAATAAGCGTTTTCATTGCACAAGAGCGAAATTAAGAAAGAAATAGAGGAGAAATGAAATTGTCAGAAGGAGAAAGGAAGATGATTTTTATAACCCGGAAAGATAAAATAAATAATGTAAAAGAGTCATTTTCTCTTACGTATTAATAATTTTATCGTTGCTCGTGGTAAAAATCATCTTCTTTTCTTATCTTATTCTTCACAATCTCGTTTATTTGATTACAACTAGATGACGCAGGCACACGCGCTCACACACGCAAAGAATAAAAGAGAGGGGCAGGGGGAGGGGGGAGAACCAAGTAAACGTATATTATACTACTTCATTGGCTCATTGGATTAGGTTTAGGAAAGCAGTTGGATAATTGCTTTTATTTTCCATACTAATAATGAATATAGTCGGTCCGGAGTACTTTCTCTTCCTAAGAATTATTTGCTGCATGATTTATTTGAATAGTTTACATTATTTTGATGAATTGACTTGTAAATATGAAATTTAGTCGGCTACTCAAATCATTTGTCTGTTGAATATTTTCTGTTAGATCTCTGTTAGAGCTTTGTAGAAATTTCTTTATTTTATATTATTATAATGTACATTCGGGTTATAATTTCTTCTTTTTATTAATATTTCCGTAATAAATTATTTAAAAAAATGTTCAATAGTTGTCATTCTTACAACACTAAAGTTTCCCAAGAATACCATCTAAAGTCAACGCTAATGAACAATTACATATATATATATATATACTAAAACAAAATAATCATTTTAACGGTATAGAAAATTATAAGAAATATATATTTGAAGGAGATTAGAGTAATAACATTATTAAAAGGCTTGATTTCATGTCAGTACTTGCATACTTTGCATAAATAATTTTATCGATTTAACGTATCGAATAATTAATTAGCTTTGTGCACAAATAATTACTATTTGCATTTACATAAGTATATATATATATATATATGTAAACATTGATAATAAAAGTTATTTATAAATGCAATGTTATTATCGGAAAATAGTGAAAAACGAATTTTGTGATATTGGAATTGTTTTACTATTTCATGTTTTATGTTCAGTTATTTTATTCATCGTTTCGTGTGAAAATTGAATTACTTAGAAGTTATTTGTATTTTTAAATAGAATAGAAGAAATTTTAAATGATTTTGTAAGGTCAAGCGTGTAGATTGCCACATACACGTATGAAACTAATTATTCGAATGAACTGGTAAAAGTTGCTTTAGTATAAAAAGTGATGGGAACATTAACTCTCCTTAACTTGCAGCCGACTGTCAACAGAAATTAATAAATCACTGAGAATAAATGGTATGAAGAAGGTAGAAAAATCTGGAACGTAACTTCTGAACCTTCGACTCTGACGCTTAAATATAAAATTAAAAATAATAAAATTTTGGAATGAACAGAGAGAGAAAGAGAGAGAAAGCCTTGCGGTTAGCGTAAAAGCCATTAAAACAAAAAAAAGAAGAAGAAGAAGTAGTAGAAGAAGAAGAAGAAGAAGAAGAAGAAGAAGAAGAAGAAGAAGAAGAAGAAGCCTCGAGGAAATAATTGAAATTATTACCTATCGGATGTATAAACTGGAGGCGAAGAATATAAAATGGTTCGGCGAAATTGAGTTGTGAAAAAAAGAGTAAAAGGAGGAAAGGCCGAGAGCGAGATGAAGGCTGCGTACGCGCCCCGCGACGTAGGAGGGAATTGAGATATTCTCAAGTGTAGGGGTGGAGCTTCGGAGCGGAGATTAAGCGTACGGACGTCCAATCATATTCGTCACCACCCCACCCCGGCTGGACTCGGAGCTTTCGAGCTTTCGTCTCATTGCGACGGATGCCTAAAGTGCCGCTAAACATTATCCCGCTTTATTTCCCTGGATATGACTGTCAAGGTTATTTCCCCGAGACGACGAGCACTTGGCCGCTTTTGCTTAAATTATTTTTAACTTGCGCTTTTCAAGTTCCCAGGGGTCGGGCGCCAAGATTATTATTCGCTTTTCAAGCCATTTCTTACGCACATTTACAGATATTTCAACCTTTTTTTTTCCACCTTCTCTTAACGCTCCCACGATTAATCCCCGTTGGAAATCATCCATACGCGTAAATCCTTTCCTCTTTCTTTTACTCTTAAGTGTTCGAGCCTTAAAGCTCTCCTTATCCATTCTTACGTGATATTTTGATACGTCGGATTTTAGGATTTACGAATACTGTTACAATTCTCAAAACTCTAAACGTATTTGCTCGTTTTATACTTTATATATATATATATATTTTTTTTTACAATTAATGTCTATTAAAAGCATTAAAATAAAAAAACAATATCGTAGGTTTATATTATTAATAAATTCAGTATTCATAAGCTAATTAAATCTAACTGTTTTGTTTCAAAAATACGTAATAACGATACGTAAGTGTATCGATGTAAGTATATTGAAATATGAAAGCCACTGTTAATGGAAAAGTTTTAACAATCTATATTTAATTCCGTTATTTCAAAATTTAATAAAACTCCATTGTTTAGACAAGGAGGAAACTTATTTTTTTTTTTTTATTTATATAACAAATTATTGGTTCTTACATATTTTAATGAGAATATTACCGGAGTACCGGAATCGTGTATAACAATTTTCTGCTTGAATTTCGTTCTTCCAATAGTTGTAATACATAATTTAATTGTATAAATAAACATTGCGTGTCATATCTTAGCTAAATATAATTCCATAAATTTTATCAAAAAAAAAAGTTTTAATAAAGATCATTAAATCCTTTTCTTTTTCATTTGGACTAAGGTTACGTTGTCAGAATCGTTCCACTAACTAAAAATTGAAGAATACACGGTTAAAAAATTTATCGTAGTACTTAGAGCAACTATAATGTACAACATTAGTATGAATGTACGGATTTGATGTTTGATATATTTACATAAACTCGTCTATTTAAACATTTGACCGGTAAAGTAATTTAAAATGAATTTGATCGCTTTATGTGTATAATACATTAAAATATTACATTTCTCTTGTTCGCATGGATTAACTTTGTATGAATGTGCATTAAAAAAAATTAATTTTTTTTTAAGCGTGTGGCTTTTAAATACCCGAGTTAGAATGAATTTTCCATTGTATATTCAATAAATCTGAACGACAAATCCAACTATTTAATTATTATATTCTTCTTATCCGTAAAGCAGACGTAGCGTCTGTAAAAATTGAAGTCCCCGCATTAGCGATAAGTAAAACATTAAGTTTATATATTTGTATAATGTGTATTTGGAAGAATGAATGTCGGAGGCTCTTTTATACAGGCTCGGAGGAAAAAAAATAACTTTTGAAACATGTACACGAAATTGTACGTGCATTGAGGCCACTTTGTGTTATAAATACCTCTATCCGAGATCTGCAGATTGCATTAAGATTCACAATAATTTTCTTATTCGCTTTATGAATAAAAGTAGAGGCTCGACAAATAAATGTAAAGTCGCGAGGTCGCGAGCTTTTTTACTCTCTCTCTCTCTCTCTCTCTCTCTCTCTCTCTCTCTCTCTGTAAAACTGGATAAAGCTTATAGACCTAACCTGTACGACAAAATTGCTACGATGCCGCTACTGGTGCGTTAATTGAACCGACTGTGATCTTGTGCTTTTCTATCCCGGGAGGAGAATTACCTCCACCATCTTCTCCTCGGTGGGAGGACGAGAGGATGTGCCTCGTAAAGGTGAAAAGTAACGGAAAGCCCCGGGGAAGGCTCATTGTTTCGTGCGTGCACGGAGCCGAGTTTATACCAACATTGATTTTGCCCTCCACTCCTCCAAAGAGATGAGCTTTTATCCCTCCGCCACTTTCACCTCTCGCCCCTCTCTTCGTACCTTCTTTTTTTATCGAGCTGCACCCGTCCCCGCTTCTTTTCCCCGCTCGCTCTCGACACGGAGCTTCGTTAAGCCCCCATCTCTCTATCTCTCTCTCTCTCTCTCTCTCTCACACACACACACACACATACACACACGAATCAGAGCGTTATAAGACGAAAGTAATATACTAATAATTAGAAAACTTACTTAAGGTGTAATCTGCTGGCGAAGGTGTCCCGAGACCGATTACTTTTTAACGACGAGCTCGCTCTTATACTTTTTTTTTTTTTTTTTTTTTTTTTTTTTTATAAATATAAACTAGTACTCGATATTTATTAGCTTAATTTCCGTTTCATAAAATACACGTAAATTTGAAGAGAAATTAATTGGTATTGCGGTAAAGTTCTCGAGCTCTTAATTAACAAGCGATATTAGTACATACACAACGATTGGCTTAAGATGCTTTGGGGTGTGGTTGATGTATTTACCTGAGCTCGGAAGGTGCTTAAGGACATGAGACGCAAGACAATCGATGTTCTTTATTCCTCATGAAAAACAACTTTGACAAGAAGTATCTTCAAACCGATGGGACGGAGGTGGCGGATGAGCTCGCTGTAAACAATTGACATTGTGTAAAGTGTAGGGAAACGCCTACTTACACGTATTTTTGTAATACTTTATTCCGGTACGACTCTGACGAGAAAATTACATTCTTGTGATTTATTTTTTCATGCGTTTTGAGTAATTTTTACAAACAACTGTATAACGTATTAGTTTGATATAAAGCTGATTTTGCATTTAGATTTGTAGCCGACGTTTGCAGAAAATACAATTTTTTCGATAGAGTCGAATCATCGCGTTGCGTGGGCGGAAGGAAACCCTTGCTTATTACTACGTTGAAAGCTTGCTCGAATAGCTTGAAAAATCTTGGAAACGTTGAAAAAGATCGAGATATCACGACTTCATTAAAAAATTCGCTTTATTAATCATTGATTTAGGCGATGAAAGCTGAACCATTACTTGAGAAACACGAATCGATGTAATTTAGTGATCGATTTTACGAAAATGTCGAATCTTTGTCGGGGAGGTGACCAATTAATATTAGCAGAGATATAACCGCCCTGGGAGGGAGAGAGGGAGAGAGAGAGAGAGAGAGAGAGAGAGACGACGAGTTCAAATAGAGGTATTTTAAAGAGGCAGAGGTGAAAATATCGCGTTCGCGAAGGACGTTGATGAAATTCTGGCAAAGAGAGCGTACGAGTACGTAGGTATATGTTATAAATGGTGATAAATAAAAATAAAAAAAAAAAAATAAATAAATAAAAAAATAAAAATAAAGAAACGAGAGGGGAGAAACGGGCAATGGAAGGGAATAGAGACTGAGGGCCGTGGTGGGGATGGCGTTATTGGCGGGGGGAGGGGAGGGGGTGGAGGAATATTGGCTGGGATTGCGGAATCGCTTATCGAAGCGCGGGGCCGATAAGCTGCGGACGCGGGAGAAAAAAAAAGCGAGGGTGGCGGCGTCGGCTCCCGTCTACGTGTTCGTTCAGGTTTTGGCGGCTGGGAAGGGGGGGGGCGAGGACAAATTGAAGCTCCGTGCTCCGCCCTGACAATGCACATCCTTTCGTCATCTCGGCGTGTTTTGAATTCCTGCGTTTATAAGCCGCCCTTCTCGCACTCGCCGTCTCTCTTCTTCCGTACCTGCGCGCGTCCGATTCAAGTGGGGCGTCCTGCGCTCGCTCAGTCCTGCGACGGCGTGAAAGGGGGATCGGGAGGGTTGGAGGGGCAGAGTCGCCGCGTAGGTCGGGCCCCACGCGAAGGGGAGTCGAAGAGCCAGTGACTTTTATTACATCGACTGATGTTATGAATGTGATGAATGCGTAGCGCCGACCTCGAACCGGCCTCCCCCCTTCCATATCCCCTTGCAGCTCTTTAACCGCTTTAAACGTTCATCGCGCACAAGTCCAACCCCGTGCGCAAGCCGTATTTATATCTATCGTAAGCCCGTAGTTATGCTTTTTATGCCGTATTACACGGAGGACCGGGGACGGGGCAACGTGGCATAGAAAAAAATGTTATTGATGTTCCTTGTCCGGAATGAGCAATTTTGATTTTCTTCTTCATCTTCTTCCTTCTATTCTTCTTTTTTTTTTTTCTTTTTTTTTCTTAATTCCTTTGTTGCTTTCGAACCAACTCTTGTTGATGCTGTCACCCAAGCCGCTGTTGTTATTCTTGTTATTATTGTTGCTGTTATCCACCCTACTCTACTTTTCGGCCTCTGTCTGTATATGTATATCTATCTTGTCATCATTTGACGGATCAACATTTTTCCTTCCCTCTCACTTACTCTCCACCATCACCCCCCCCCCCATCTCTCGCTCTCACTCTCTCTCTCTCTCTCTCACTCTCACTACCTCTACCCCTACCCCCTGCCGCTCCGCCGACCGTTCGTACGCGTATGGTCGAGCGCAACTAATTGCGGATACGCAATGAGAGACTTGGCCAACAAGCTTTCAGGAATTTTTCATTAAATAGAACACGATTACGAGAGGGTGTCCTATCATTTTTAATTTTTTTCCAGCATATTTTTTTGCTTTTATTTCAATATTATTATGCTTATGCTAATTATAGCGACTGTTGCGACTTTTGCGTTTATTTATATACGAATTACCGGTAACACTTCTAAATTTTCTATTGGCTAAATTACCGTAAAGTGATATAATACCGATTTAAGCTTTTCACTTAGAAGAGCGAATAATGACTATATACATATATATTTATGTAAGTATATTCGTATGCTCGTTTAAAGATGGATTAAAAATTTTAAATAAAAAAAAGTATTCTTAATAAATAAATAAATAAATAAATAAATAAATAACCTTTTTCGACGACGATGACAATACGAAAAGAATCATCATTCAATTGAAATTAGTTTTATGATTTAGCTCTTAAATTGTATTATGATTGAAACACGAAGAAGAGAATTTTAAAACATTCATTTATCTTACGAGTTATGCTGCGTTTAAGCGGTTTATAATTTATCGGACAGTGTCGATGTATAAATGCGATTAATGAAATGTGTCAGAAAATAAACTATAACGAGTGATGGTAATGTAATTTTATAAACAAGAATTTTTTACCTCTGAAGCTATTATTCGATCGCCACGAAATAAAGGAAATAAAGCGCAGTTCCATTAGAGACGAAATGTCGGCTTAGCATGCTCATCCAAGATAAAGGACTACGGGGATAAATATTTTCACATATTATAAAACGAATATTCGAAGGAAGTTGAGTTGAGACGGTTTAATGCTTGTTTAATGCTTTTGCTCGTTTAATAAGATAATGAAAAAAAAAAATGAAAGGGTTCGCAAAATTACACATTGTATTGTATATCATTGGAAATCGAAGGAAGCTAATTAAAACACAAAAATTATACAATCAACAATTACTGCTCCACCCTCATCCGACAGATTAGGTCTCGGACTCCAGGTTCCGAGGAGTCGCCTAAGAAACTTGGGTGCTAAGGTAAGAGCCTGACGAAGCCACCTTATTATCTGCGAATGTACCGTGCGATTCGACACCCATACACGCTCTTCCACAATTGTAGCTACGATGACTTTGCAAATATTCTTACTTCGTTACTCTTCTGTTAACGACGACTGATTCCGTCGCATTTCAGATCCGAAGGAATAGTCAGAAATTTAGAAAAACCTCGGTCCCCGATATATTTAGTCCATATAAAACATTTTACGTGCACAGTGATCGCATTATTTTTATAAGGCAAAAGAATCTTTATTGAATAATTGTGCCGACTTTTTAGAAGCACAACGAACAAGCTTAGAGGAGCCGGATTTATTTCTAGAGAAAAGAAAAGAGCGACAATTTCATTGGTAGGGATTTTTAAATCCTCAACGTATAATGCGACACTTAGAAGATCGAACATCAACACGAGTCATACAATTTTACATTTTGCGCTTTAAAATTTGATTAAGTTATCGCGGCTTCACCAGTGATCAACGATCACTCACTGGATAATTGTAGTCAACTACATTGGGATAAATCTTATGGGCAATCGGAGCTCGGATTTTATTAAATATTATTTCAAATCGTACACGTTTGTTTATAAATTTTGAGAATTTACCGATCGCTAATTTTATAATTAATATTTTGCACATCAACTGCTTGTTATTCAGAATAGAAATGTTATTTATTATATCGTAAGGATTAAAAAAATATTTTAACTAAATTCCATAATACACGAATGCATTATTTTGCTTCTGAAAATAATTTTGCGATATAAAAAGTCATTGCAATAATATATGTTCACAGGATCCAGGATAATGTAAATATTTGCCGATTCGTGAAGGAACAAAGGGAACTGGACAACACTTTCTATTATACAACATTAAAGGCAACTTAATAAATCCAAGCACTTAAAATTCAAATTAAATCTGCAACTTTATTACGTTCGTCAAATAGTTTGTCTTTATAAAATCGATAAATTGATGTACTGAAGACATAATATTAAATATAATCATTTTTTTTTACCTTCATTGAAGCCCTTTTTTGATTGATTGAATGCCTAAAAATGTATATAAATTTTTATTTCTTCACTTTATGCATATGATTAATTATAAGTCATGTATTTTATAAATATTTATTGAAACAGGTTACAATTTATTTAAAAACTTTATTTATAACAATCATCAACTTTTCTATATTTACCAATGTACTATACAATATTTTAATATTCATACTAAATAATATGTTTTATACGCCTTTTATAATTTGAATATTATTAAATTCAATATCGGCAATATATATGTGTATGTTAATTTTTTTAATATTTTATTAGGAAGAATTTATTTCCAATTAATATTGCATGGATGATATATTTTCTTAAATAAAAAACATATTTATTACATTAGAAGATAAAGCACAAGTGTTTGTATTGAAACATGGCATGCTACATTCTTTTCAAGAGACGTGATTCTCGTTCATATTTTATTTTATATATAAGCATATTAATAATATAAACATATATATATATATATATTTCATATAAATTGGACGTTAAAAACGAATACAAATAATAAATATTATATATATTATCTACGTTTAATTTACAAATTTATACTTTCAATAATAATATTAATAATTTTTAGCAATATAATAGATTATACGTATTTTTTATGAGGTTTATAAATATATTATAGACTGAACTATTGGCAAAATTTTAAATCAAATTTTATTTGCTATTAAAAACTTTAAACATATGAGTGACTATCCATTGCATAACTTTTAGATGTATTGTAATGGTGATTTATTAATTTAAAATGATCTGATTAATACAAACTTGAATTTTTTAATTAATGACATATTATTATTATTATTACTATTATTATTATTATTACTGTTCATATTTATTTAAAAAAAAGTAGACTGCAGAATTTTAAATAATAAATCATTGATAAGCAATAATTATTTTTGTAGGGGTTTTTTCATATTTTATTATGCAAGGCTGCAAAAAAGTTATTGGTTACTAGAAGTTTTCTCTTTACAATTTACAATGTGTATCGTTTAATATATACATATATTTGGATATAATTTATATATCCATATATAGAATTAAAAAAAATTATTTCTTTTCAGTTGGTTCAATTAATTGATATTTTTCTGTAAAACCGCCAACTTCTTTTAATTCGTCAACTAATCTCTGAGGATTTATTTTTCTTGAAATAGTTAGCGTTCTTTGATTTTTCGGTCCGTAACTTTGCGATTTAAGGCCAATTTGTTTAGCGATTGTATGAATCATTGCCCTTTCTTCGTTAGAGAAATTTGGTGAAAATACTAAATCTGATGCCATGATGTCGCCATGCGCATAGTTTCGTAATACTTCTGAACATTTTTTTTTAAATATATGCATATTATAAAAGCCAACTTTAAGTCCAAGACCCTCTCTTGTCATTTGCTGTTGAACTTTAACAGGTTCTGTAATACCCTGAGATGACTTTCCTAATCCACCACCTGACCAGCCCATCAGCTTCATCATTTTTGAACCAATATTATCGTTACTCAGTTTATTAGATTTAGATTCAGATGATTCTGTATACATCGATAAGTCTTCGGTAATAGTCGGAGTTAAATTTTTAGTAACTTTGATTGTATAATAAGTTTTTTGCAATTGTTTAAGAGCTGCAATTGATACTTCCTTTTTAGCTATTTTTAGACTGGTTCCTGCAGCTTCAGCCATCTTATGTTTGTTAAAAAAAAAACTGCACAAAAATTTGTCCCTTTCTCTATCACATTTCCAATCTATGTCAATATTAAAAGTACTTGCTGCTCTAGATAATATGCTTTGAGGTGTATCATTAAAATATTCTAATAAAACAAGATCTTTGCATTTATGTTGCTGAGATGATTGTTCGTTCTTTTTTTTTTTTTCAGATAAATTCTGTTCCAAGACGGATTCATGTTTTCGTTTAACATTTATGCTTGGAGGTTGAAAATTTCTAATCGATGATTGTGTGGAACATTCTGGCTTTGGAGAATTTTCTTGTTTATCAGAAATTCCTGATCTTGAATTTCCTAAAATAAATATTTATTTACATAAAATGAAAAAAAAATTTATTCCAACAAATTTTATAAAAACTCACAATTTACTGCTGTACCTTTGGCCTTAGAACTAGCTGCATCAGAAGCTTTGACAAAAGTTCTTTTTATCCTATTTTTGTGTTTTTCTCTATATTCTTTTGTAATTTCATTTGATAGTGTTGCAATGGTTTGCATCGTTTCATTCGGATACTTACATCCTAAAAATTCAACATTAGTAAAAACTTGGGCGAGGCATAAAAGTTCATCGATTGTAAATTTGTCTTTGTGTGCTAATAAAAATTTTCGACGTAATTCCCAATGTTCATCACATTCATGTTCTGTTTTATACTGATCAATATTAGATTCATCAATAGCACTCATTTTTAAACAACTCAATATATGAGCTTTCTAATATCTCAATGTATTATATTACAGTCGAAATTGACTATAGAGGTGTAAAACAAAAAAAAATTTGTTTTAATTATTACACTAAGCACAATTTTCGAAGGGTCGAGGAGATTATAACTTATAAATTACAGCATATTTTACGAGGTTATGTTTCTTCGTTTATAAGATTATACGAACTACTTGCAATGTACGATATCTGTTCGCACTAAGCGATAGCAAAACGCAAACTAAACGTTTTGGTATTGAATCGAGCGTGGAATTAGAAATAAACAAACATGTTATTGCTTTATTGATAACTGGTCAATAAATATTTACAATGTTTTTTTATATTTCTATTATGAAAGCCGTTCTGTAACTTGGCCTTTATGTGCATTACTTTGCCGCGATTTTAAAGAGAGAAAGCGCAATTACAAATCTATACATAGAATTTGAGAAATTTTTAGTAATTTTGTCCTAACAACGAATTATGCAGGATAAATCAATTGATCTGATCCTGAGGCGACACATTATAGAGCGTCTAAAAATTTTATACGTATATAAAAGCTGTTCTTGTTTGCAAAGCATCACATATATATATATATATATATATATATATTAACTTAATTGAACATCATCATGAAAACATTCCCATTTATGGGGATAGCGTAAACACATTTATTAGCTATGGATTAATGAATTAAGTCCAATTGCTCTCTATACTTTTTTTTCCTCTTAATTTATAAAATTAGCTTTAATATTTTTATAAATCTTTATATATACGTTTTCATTTATTTTTTTTTCTCGAAAAATCTGTACAAAATCAATACAGTCAATCATTCAACCGAATGATTTGAAATCTACACGTTTCTTTTAATTCTTCTACCGACGATTTATCAATCAACAAATATAATATAATTATGTATATGTATTCTCGGGATATTTAAAAGTGCGTCGAATTTATTATCCTTAATTATAGTTAAGAAAAAGAAATTTAGAACCAAACAAAAAAAAAAATTTATATCATATATACTAATAATAAAATTTAAATATGTATTCAAAGTGTTCGTTGGTGTGAGTCGGCCCCCGCGGGAGGGAGGTTATTTTGTCTCACGTTCCACTGTTCCTTGCATGTGTTATTAAATACAAAATAAACATATTTTGATCACGTTAATGTCAAGTCCTTCGAGAGCAATATTTAAATAAAAAGTTGAAGTTTATATACGAAATAACTGTTAAAGATTATGTAATTAACTTGAAAAAACGAGGATTGGTCTCCTAAGTGAATAAATATAAAATGCAAGTACTTATTGTTAATGTCCTTTTGAACTTTAAATATAACTTTGAAATATTATTAAAGTACATGAGTATAATATAGTGGGAAGATAAAAAGAGCAAATTTATTAAGTAATAATTTAAATGGTGAGTTAAATGAAATATTTTTTGTGAAAACATTTGAAAAAGCCAATTAAATTTAGGTTCTATTCATGTACTATGACTTTATTAACTAATCATCTTAAAATATATATGATTTTTTTTTTAAATGAGCTAATAAAATCATTATATTATGTTAAAAAATAAAATATTTATTAGGAAGTAAGTTTTTCACGATGATGACAACGTTTCCTGATACAATAAAATCACCTATAGGTAACTAGATATACTTCTATACTTTGTTTTATTTTTATTTTTAATATTTAAATATAATTAAATTTTATTTCAGTTATTTTAGAAAAACTTCCAATTTGTCCTTACATTAAAGAAGAACTTATTATTTCTGATGTATCTGATGATTCTGGTATGTATTTCTTAAAAAATTTTCAAACTTGCATGTAATCTGATTTCCAAGACAATTTATTTTTAATTTATTAATTTATTGTATAGAAAATGAATCCAAATATATAATAAATGAGTCACAATTTGAGGACATAAAACCTAAATTCATTGAGCAAAAACCAGATTGTCAAAATGGAAAATTATTTTGTAGTTCAGGTAAGTTATAAATATCTATGTATGCAAAATATACAATATTTTAATTAAGAAATTATTTTTGTACAATATTTACAATTTTTGTTTTTAATCTTAATTTGTAATTATTTATTAGAATATTAAATAATCTATTGACATCATTCTATTTGAATTTATTTAATATCATATAGTTGTTCATTAGTCTTAATTAGAGATTTTGAAATAATATGATTTAAAGTACTTTAATTTCTTTTACATTGTATTGAAGTTAATTAAAATAAATTAATTAAAATATTTTTTAAATAAAATTCTGCATCAAAATATACAAATTTATTAATATCAAAATATATAAGTCTGTATTGATATTAAAGTAATATTTTAAATAAAAATATATAGTTTCATATTTTTTGAACCAATTGTTTAATTATTTGTTTTTTTATTACAGGGCTACATAAATTACAAACAAACAAAGCGTTATCAAATACTTCTTTACATAATATGAAATCACCAAAAGGTAAGATCAATTTGTATATAAAGTAAAATTAGTATTTTTGACCAATTTCTTCATTAAAAGCATAATAGTAGCTTTAAAATTGTAATTATAAAAGTATAAATTTTTCTTTTCATTATAGTTGTTTTAGAACGGCTTTCTATTAAATTGGAACCAAATTTTTTAATTAAAAATGAAATGTTTTCTTGTAAGTCTGAATATGATGGTGAGTCAATTCAAAGAATGTACTTAAATAAATTTTATATTGACAAAAATTATTTTTAATATATTTATATTTTTTATTAATATATGATAATAAATTTTAACCATTATTAATTTTCTTACATTAATTGAAACACCTGTTCTTGTAATGTTACAGACTATAAACAAACAAATATTAATGAAGATGTAGCAGATGAAGAATTTTTACTTAATAAAGTAAAAGTGGAATGTAAAAATGATACATTACAAAATGAGAATAAAATGCCTGAACTAAAAATGATTAAAAAATCTGGTAATAAAAAAACTTATTATTTTATTACAGTTAATTTTTTTGTAAAAATAAAAAAATGTTTTATAAATACATCGTCTTAATAAATTTTGTAATGCTAAGTTAAGGAATAGCATTAACAGATAATATTTCTAAGCATTTTTTATTGAAATCAAATTACATATTTAAATTTGTAGAATAAAAAGTTATCGAGTCATTGTAATAAAGTATAAAATTAAGTAGGCAATCCTAATAAAATTAAAAATAATAAAATATACAGTTATAAATTATATTTATAATAATTCGTATAAGTATAAACTTATTTGCAATTTTTATTACAGAATCGTTTGAATATCCGGATAATTCTAAACAATCATACGTTGCAGATCCATCTTTACTGTTTGACATTTCTAATGATTCTAGTATGTATAATTTTTTAAATATTGTATTAATTTTTAAAGTATAAATACACTTGTTTTCATTACCCCTAAATGTTTTTATACAATTTTTATAGATGATGTAATACTAAAACCACTAGATAATACTATAATCGCTAAAAATGAAAGGCCATTCGAATTAATTTCAGACAGGCTAATTAAAAAGAGAATTGACTCGAATGAAGAATGGTACGAATCAATAAATTATAAAAATTTAATCAAATCTAAAGGTAATCACAATAGATTTTTTTCTAATTTTTTTTTTTAATTATAATGTAAATTAATTTTTTTAATGTTAAATAGATTTATAAAAAATTTTTTAAAAAAGACACTTAAGTTTAGAAAAACTTAAGACGCAATATACATATATACATACATACATACATATATATTTTTTTTTTTTTTTCTATAGGATATAAAATGAAATTATTTGTAGAAAAATGCAATAGATGTAATAAAGCGCAAACTAGAGTTGGTGACAAAATTTCAAATAGCTGTGATACTTGTGAAGCGACTGTATATTATGAATGTTTAATATGCGGAAGCCCATATAAATACCCTGCAGGTATTTATACTCATATAAGTGTAAAACATTTAAATGACGAATCTTCAAAACCTGCTAAATGTCAGAGATGTGGGATACAGTTTAAGGCCCACAGAAATATGAAAGAACACTTACGATATTGTAAAGTCTTGCCTTATCTGAAGTGTGAATTTTGTTCCATGATGGCCAAACGCAAAAGCTGCCTTAGAAAGCATTTGTTAATAAAGCATAAGAATGATGTTCAAACTAAAGATGTTGAACATTTGTTGCAAAAGATCGTAGAAAATTCGCAGGACTTAAAACGTGAGAAGCTTTTTATTTTTAACTGCTAGAGCATTGAGCACGTGAGAAATTTTTTTAATTCCTACTGTTTTATAGTGCAAGCGGTAAAAAAGGCAGAAATTAAATACGGAGGAGCTAGCTTGTGTAGAATGGAATCATTTCGTAAGTACCGTTAATTCTTATAAAATACTTTTTTAAGATATATTGTTTTATTTCAAACTTTAGTACATTATCCATAAGATATCGAATAATATCAATAAATATGTAAATTTTGTTTGTTTAAGCAAACTTGTTTTTATAATCCAATTAATTATATTGAAATAATTTATAAAAAATTTCATTCTTATTTATTATATAAAATCATTGATATATTTGATGAAAAACGTATCAAAGCTTCCTAATAGGCTGCAATAAATTTTAGCTTTCACAAAGTATATTAAGCTGTTCTGCAAAAAGTGCAATATATCCTACGAAAAGCAATTGGGTATCGATCAACGTAGTTGCTATAACTGTGGGACCCAAATATACATGCAATGTCTTAAGTGTGAAAGCAAATACAAATTTCGTAGCAGTATGGTTTTGCACTTAAAGAGCAAGTGTGCTCTAAATTCTAGTTTAATGTTACATTGCAATAATTGCAACTACATTACCTCCACTAAGCAGAGACTCAAGCGGCATATATACAGAAGGCATATGCTTATCAAATTGGAGGACTATTTCAATTGCAAGAAGTGCGGTAAAGGTTATAAATTCAAGGAAGATCTACGTAATCATCAATTGAAGTGCAAGCGCTCGGAGGAGTTTATTTGCGACTTTTGTAAATTCAAAACTAATAATAGAGTCAAGCTAAAGCAACACATACACAATACCCACAACTTAGACAAATTACATAAAGAAAATAAACGAGAGGACGTTAATACTAAAAGTAAAAAATCATATTTAAAGTATTAAGAATACGTATAGGATGTTTCTCTTACAAAAAACCCTAACCAGATCGAAAATTTAAGGTTTAGCTCACATTCAGATTTTTATTCTATTTTTCGCCTTTTATGCCACAAAGTTTTGTAAAGAAACATTCTTGAAAGATTTCTTTTTAAATACTCGTGTAAAACAAAATTTTTACTAGCATTATGTTAATTAATAAATTTTGCAGTTGTAGCGGAGTCGATCATTACTTACTGTTCCAAATGCAAGACCTTCATGAAGCCAATAGAAAAGGTGACCAAGTGCCAATATTGCAAAACACCGATTATTTATCGTTGCGTGGTTTGCAATTTGCAGCATCAGAAGTACGTGCGTATGCGTATTCATATAATACGTAACCACGGCAAGAAGATTTATCCCTGCTCCAACGGCTGCGGAGTTTCCTTCGCTTACAAATACGACCTGCGACAGCACCTGAAATTCTGTGGAACGAAGCCAAAGATCCAGTGCGATCAATGCCCATTCAAAACGAAATATAAGTACGCTTTGCTTGCGCATAAGCGGCATAATTGTTCACACATTAAAGGAATCAAAACGAACGTGAAAAAAATATTAAGCTACTGCTGCCATTACTGCGGCAAGTCTTTTAAAAACAAGATACAGAAAATGCGACATGTTAAATCATGTACTAAAAGTGCTAGTTTCTTATTCTGCGATCACTGCAGCTTCCGGACAATTACTAAGAATCTTCTCATTAATCATATACAGTCGAAGCACGGCGCTCGTATCTTTAGAGGGATTAATGCATTTCATTGCCAGAATTGTATTAAAGTTTTTAAAAATTATTTCGTCTATAGTAAACATATCGAAGATTGTCGGTATCGCGAAAAGAAAATGTAATTCTACCTTTACTCACTCATTTACGTGATTATATATATATTTTTTCTCTTGATAATTAAAAAATAAAATATCCTTACAACAATTATAAGCAGAATGTAATTGAAGTATTACGTTTCATTTACGTCATCAGAAATTCTAAATGTCGCTGAATTTTTACATTAAGCTAATTTGGGCTAAAATTTTGAGCAACAGTATAAAAATATTATCAATCTATTGTTTTAATAAAAAATATTGTATGTAAGTAAAGCAATATCATTTACATCTTATTTATTTTTTTATATTTTTTATTTCGGTTTAAATAATAAATGTAATTAATATAAATGTTAGGTAAACATAGTAAAAATATATTATTTATTATATTATTTATTGTACATTGAACTCAAAATAAACCTTATTAGCTTAAAATAATTTATAAACGTAAAAAAGAGGTCGGAAATTTCTTTTTGAATTTAAAGGACAATGTCTATTCAAGTTGTCAAATTAAATAAAAAAAGATTCGTGTAATTTTAGTTTTAAAAATAAATTATTATAATGAATTATTAGACATTTTAAAAAAATTTTATTAATTTTGAATATTGTTTAATTAAAAAATAAAGCATTTTAAAATTTTTCTCATCTATAATAAGATATTTGTCATACATAGCTGCTTCAAATATATGTACTTGTAAATGAAAGGGAAACTAAGTTTTTTGTAAATTAGTTTACTTTTGATAAATTCAATAGGCATTTTAATTGAAATAACCTGCGAGAAATAAAAAATATTTAATATTTATTCAAGTTCATTTATTATTGCATAATTATATTATAAGAACAAAAATTGTATAACTTATGTACATATCTATGAATTATAATTAAAAAATTGAGTTTATTAAATTCGTAATTTAAAATAATTTGTAATACTTATTTATAAAGCTTAGAACTTTATAACTTTTTTATATTAACAATTTTACGAAAGTTCGATAGAAACTGAGAATATTTTTTTTTAATAAATTAAATTTTTAATAATATTAATATTATTATGCTTAATAAAAAATAAGCTTTTTCAATTTTAAAAACCTAAGCAAAAAAATTTAATTTTAGATTTACGAATATACAATAGATTGAATTTTTAATATTCATATATATATTTAATTTAGCATAATTATGTAAATATATAAGCTTTACGTAGACTTCGTACTTAAATAAAACCATCAACAATACTGTCAATTATTTGTTTAAAATCAAGCAAATTAATACAATTTATATATATATATATATATATTGATTTTAATTTAGTTTAATATAAAATAAAAAACTGTTTTTAAAAATGTCTCTATTACAAATATTTATTTTAAAATATGTAATTATTCATTACGAATAGTTTAATATCAAATTAAATAGAAATATAATTATTTATTATTCGTTAAATCAATTATTTTAATAAAAATATAAAATCATAATTAATACCAAAAGTTAGTCATAAGGATAATTATAGACTATTTTAATAGATACATTTTAGACTTTATTTTGAATAAATATGATAAAAGTAATATTAGAATAAAATTTTTTATTGTAATTAATGATCTGAGTTAGTTTAAAATCATGTTTTATCTCATTAATATTTATCTATGCTTAATCAGCATTTGGAATTTTTAAAGAATTTTTTCGGTTGTAATTAGTTTTTAGTGTGAATTTTACTATTATTTTAAAACCAATAATATTAATTCAATAAATCGTAAAGAAATTTTTTCGTTTAATTTGACTTAAATTACAGTTCTCAAAAGTCGATGAAATGTTTCATAATTATATATGTTTTTCAAACAGGATTGGTGGGCAGAACTCAAATGTTTTTAATTTAGCTTATCCTTAGACTATTTACATATACATATATATATATATATTGACTGTAAGATCAATATTACAATTAATCAAATAGTTAATTTAAATAAAAATAGAACGTTCTTCAATTAATTTGGTAAATAATTTTAAAAAGTAGTAAAAATTTTTTATATATAATTTTTATATATTTATCTTATACATAAAAGTATTAAAATTAATGTCATAATTAACAAAATAAATTACTGATTTTATAAAAGTTTCACTTATAATAATAAATAATAATAATATGTAAATTATCAATCTATTTTCTATTAATTTTTATTGTGAGCGCTTTCTCTTTAAGCTTAACCAATGACATCATTTCTGCTATAGTAGCACATCCGTTTTGTTCGAAAAACCTTAGGGCATCGTTTAAACTATTAATAGCTTCATTAGCCGATAAAGTTTTGTTTTCCTCGTATAAATTATCAGCATCTGTAAGTATTAAAATTGAATTTACCGATGTTTTCATTTTTGAAAGTCGTTCTGGTGGTAGAACGACTTTACTTAAAATCCATTAAAATTAATTAACAAAAACATGAATTCAATTTCTTTTTCACGAACGAATAAATTATATTTATTTATTTATTTATATATATATCAATGTAAAGCGTGGCAAACGTTTATCTTAAAATTCATCACGAATCCAATGAATTCCCGGCTAAATTATAATATACATATAAATAAATGGATGTAAATAATAGACGAATGAATGATAATTAAAAATTTACGAGCAAAAGAATGCGTATTTTGTAATTTACCGTCAATCAGGTCTTCGTGCGAATCCTTAACGATTTCGATAATACGATTATCGACGGATATCCTCGATGATTCGTAGTTTTCTTCGATCCACTTAGCCGCCTCCTCTTCAGTCACGTCCTTGCATTCGCGCAGCTGCTTCAGAGCCTCGAAGATAGCGAATGTATTCACTTGCTGGCAGTCACCGAGCGGCCTATTATTATTATCCCTTTCGTTATTCATTAAAAATTTGCTCCAACACTTCGTAATCGTCGTTATTTCAACTTCGTCCCAAGCACTACTGATCAAATAAATAAAATCTCGTAAATTAACTCTCTGCAAATAATTTAAGCTGCACTCGCCGTCGTTCTGTGCGTCGATGATCGATCTCAGCAGCTTGTATTCGTAATTCAATCTCACGCTCTGCAAGATCTCGTTATCGAACGGCCCTATGACCAAACTCAAATTATGCAGTATGAGGTGTATTTGCAATTCCCTGATCGGGCGATTCTGAAAGACATCGGACGACACGTTCTCCGCGATCAGTATGATCTTCAACGGCAGCTTCCTCGCTTTTAAGAAATCCGTCACCCGCGGTGCGAATTCGTTATCGAACCACTCGTTCATGACGTCAGTGTCCATCCACGGCGTCGTTTGTTGCGAATATAAAACAGGGAGGCTGTTCTGCAAGTTCACGAGCGTCGTCGACTTAACCGACTTGCCGAGTACGAGGATAGGTAATTTGAAGCTACCGTCGGCATTGCAGCAGGATATAAGGGTCACCTGGTCGCCGGAGAATCTCTTATTCGGCAAAGATTTATAATTCAATACGGTCTTGTTGCATTTGAATATCTGACATCGCAACAGAGACTCGTCCTCGATCGCTTTCCTTAACGTCATCGTCAATTGATTGATCGCGCTATTTTCTGGCAGTAATTTTTCATCGTCGAGCGCAAGATTAAGCAAGCCGTACTTCCTTTTCCAATTTCCGAACCAGTCGTTACTTGCCGTGAAATTTTCCTTTCCGCCTAGCAGCTTATTTAATTCTAAAACTTTTTCTAAATAAATTACAATACTTTTATACGTAACGCAGATGACGACTTTTATTTGGTTTTTTTTTTTTTTTTTTTTTTTTTTTTTTTTTTTTTTTTTTTTTTTTGTTTTTTTACAATATTGCTTTGAAACAACAAGTATTTCATTGCTGCCATTATTGTTAAATTGTTTTCAGATACTCTTCATTAAGATGAAAAATTAATTATGTAAATCTTTTTAAGGAATATTATTATCATGAGCTTATTAAATAATATCGAATCGGCATTTGCTGATTACGTTACAAAACTTTCTTCTATATATATATATATATATATATATATTTAGCGCCGTTATACGAGTAAGTACAAAAATAATTTAACAGTACTGTCCGTGTTTATTATTAAATTTGGTTTATTTAAGATAAACGAATTGAATACTGAATTGAAATAGAAATTAAGAAGCAAGTATACGTAAAGTGTAAATAGGCTGAACGAATAACTCGTGTCTCACGTAAAATATTATTCCTCGTTCATTTACGTCAATCTAATAAGTTATTTGACTCCCTTATCTTATCAAAAGTGCATCAGTAGCAGATTTGGCGATAAATCTAGGTTTATACAGAGGTAATACGAAATTTTAGAAAAGTTATTATTTCGTAAGAATTTAATAGCAATTAGCTAACATTACAAAAAACAGGGTATTATTATTATTATTATTATTATTATTATTATCATCTGTTATTATTATCTGTTATTATTTTATTTAATATCAGCCTCTTTCATTCACAAATACTTGAGCATACCTCTGAGTATAATACTAGATATTTGGATATTCCGTTGTTTGCAGCGATTGTACCAGGCGACGAGAGCCTCCCCGACATAAGGGTTATCCTCGGCTTTGAGCTTCTTCCTGCGACTCGTGTTTTCTTCGTGGAGGGCATCGCGTATCTTTTGCTCGTCGTGCACCCAACGTCGTAATGTACTCTCTCCGATCCCATACTCCTTTCGAACCTCGACCTTCGCTCGGCCGAACCTCACATCGTCTAGGATCCGCACTTTCTCCTGGAGGGAGAAGCTCTTGATCCGCCGTTTAGCTGCAATCGAGATATTCGAATGAAATCGGCATCGAGCTTGATATCTCCTTTATGCCCATACGAACCACCATTGTCGGACGTATTTTCCATTTGCGGGAACGCGAACTCATTCTTAAAATATATTTGCTGGATCCCCATTGGGCCAATTTCTGTAATTTTTATAATACTTCTTTATATCGCTATTTATTGCCGGAAAATCAAAAGTATTTAAAAACTATTTGCATTTTTTTTTTATTTTATTTATTTATTTATTTATTTTTTTTTTTTTTTACCAGGATTTAAGTAAATTTCTTCTGGCTCGTTTTTTTCGTGAACGCCATTGGAACAGAACAGCTCAGTCTCATCTACAATTTTACAATGTCGATTATGATAATAGAAATGCTACTTCATTCTAATAAGCTTATACATTCATAATTATACGTTCGACAAATTTACGAACCGGAGTAGCTAGTCATGATACTTTGGGTTTTTTAAATGCACAATTGATGATCAACAACAATTTAATAAAGATGATGCTCTCTGCAACAGATACGAATCAATTGAATTTTATACGCATATCTAAGTGTACTAACAATTTATCCTTTTACTTTGCCGATCCTTTAACGTTACTGTTAATTGCGATTTAAAAAATTTTTATCATAACATCTGTAGCTTAAAATATAAAATACATTATATAAATTATTTTACAAAGGCTTATAGAATATTTTGACAATCGGGTTTTGCTAAACTTATATTTCACAATATTAATTGTTTTTATTTTGATACAAACTTTGAAAATATTCATTCGTGAAATATTACTTGTTTATATTGTTCATTAAAATATAATGCAAACAAGTTCATTTCTATTATTCTACTACGAATATTCAAACTCTATGGGAAGTCATTTCCAATGAAAACTTGTAATAAATGGAAGTATTCATTGCTCGGATTTCTGTAATATTTCATAAAGTCTTTTTATTAGTTCCTTCCTTATTAAATGACAAGGTAATTTTAAGATGAATATATAAGATTTCCAAATACAACGACAACATCAATTTTCATTTATACTGTGATACGCGCAATAATCTATCTTCATCAGAATAACACAGATTTAATAGTAATACGATCCATTTGTTTCGTACATATTGATTTCGTTTATCTAGAATCAGTATATGTATATATATACATATATATATATATATATATATGTGTGTGTGTGTGTGTGTGTGTGTGCTTAAATTTAAAGCATTAAATAATGTCTGATTTTCGGTAATAAATATTTTATTATTGCTTAATGTCTTTGATAATATTTTTTTTATTTCTGATTTTCGACATTTTACCCTTAAATACATTTATCCTAAATAATTATTCACTTTAATACAATTTTCTTATATTCTCTAAAAATTATAGACTAAATTATAGTGAATTAAAATGTAAGACTTAATATTTTTTATATATAATTAATATTTATGTCAAAGTATCTATATTGTTATCAAATTTATAATTTTTCGTCGTTACTATAATATCAGTCCACTTATCTACTATATTACTATTCACTCTACTATATTACAGTCCACTATAAAATTACTAAATATTATTATTTTCACATTTTTTCTATATACTAAAAAATTTATAGTATAAAAATAATGAGAAAAATTAAAAAAATATACTTACCACAATTGGCATGTAAAAGTATCACAAAGTAGATATTTCATATAAAGTTTTAAAAATTATTAAATTATTACATTTAATTAAAAATAATTTTATTTCTTATTTATAAAATAAATTTTAAATAAATGTATCATTTAAAAAATGATATTATTTTATGTCCATGCATAAGTAATTAATAACCTATAAATATCCTTTTTATAATTCATCTAATTATTAAATCGTTTCAAATAAGTTAACCAAAATATACATTAATAAAATTTTATAATTTTAAAATTATTTATTCTGTGATAAGTATATGAAAATACTTACATAAAAATTAATAAACATATATTATTTAAATATTTATTTTATGCAAAACGTGACACTTACTGGTTCTTTTGTTAATAAATAAATTTTTGTGTTTTTAAATTCTTTAACCGATTCATTAAATTATAAAAATATATATTTACTATTTATCTCTCTCAGATTAAGTATTAGATTAATAATAAAATACTGTAATATCATTTTTCATTGTTATAACTGTTTCGCATTAAATACTGAATCACATATGAATAGACAGTCAATACATGTATATACATGTGATAAAGAAGTAGTAAACAAACGCAATACGCAATAGTACAACATGTATTACAGCGAATTTACCATGTACCCACCCACACACACACACACACGGACACACACAGGCACGCACAGGCATACATATAACTTTTTATTTATTTATAATTATTATTACTTACACAAATAAATAATAAATATTTTCTGAATTAATACGAAAAATAACTTCATTTAAATCTTTAAAAATAAATATTAATTGAAATGACAGAACAAATATGTTCTACATAAATTATGTATTAAGAAAAATTAATCCAATTAAATCTTAAAATTGCTTTTAAAATGTTACATGTAATTATTCGAAAATTATAAAATTTCATAAAATTGTATTATGTAATATATATCCTAATAATTTTAAGTAATTTCTTTTGTCTATGTATAATTATATATATATATATAATTAAATTTGTTTTATTTATTTTAGGTCAATACATTTTACGGAATTACTAATGATCATAATAATGATAATTTGATACAAACAATTCATAACCTTTAAAACTGTTTTAGAAAAATTTTTTTTTCACTGTTTATTTTTTATTATCTTTTGTGCAATATAAATCGACAAGTTTATTGTTACAGATAAATATATTTAAGGTTAGTATTCATAAGAACATTCAATGAATAATTATAAAAATAAGAACACAATATAAATTATATTTCATAATAAATTAATAATAATTTATAATCCATTTTTCGTATTAGTTTGTATAATAATAAAAGCAGAATTATATATAAATATCATTATACATTAAACGGTATATAAAGGATAACACGTTTTATAAGGTAAGTGCTGTATTAAGAAAATACATGGTTGTCGGATCATACTTAATCGTTAATAAATGATTAAATCTTACTATTATAGATACAAAAAATTTCTATTTTAATGTAAAAATTAAATTTGAAAATAATTCTTATTAAAAATAATTGGGATATTCAGATAATTAAAATTTTTTATGATGTGTGTGACGTAATGGAAAATAATATTCAAAAATTAAATGTACTATATTTTAAATTACATTTGTAAAAAGAATAGTAATCAATTAAAATAAAATAGAATAGAAAAAATAATAGAATAGAAAAATGTTTACACGTACGCATAGCTATGTATCGATATAATGCAAGAAAAAAATATTTTTTACATAGTATGATTACTTACATTAAAAAAATGAAAAATCTGATTTTGAAGAAAAAATTCAAGTTTACATATTTGAAATTAGTTCGAAGGGTGTGCTTTATAGTTTCTACTTTAGTTAGCAAATTTATTTAAAAAAAAATGATATACTTAAAGATAAAAGCAATCGAATTATTCAAAAACTTTTCAAATACGTTCTAAATAAATTTCAATATGCATTAATTTTTTTATAATATGTTTGTATGTATATGAAGCCATTCAGTTTTCCGATAGTAAGAATGAATATAATTTGTAATCGTATTTGTATGAACATTTACCAGAAATTAGTATAACGGACATTTTTTCTGATTTCTAATATACAAACAATTAAAAATATCTAATTTTTATATTAAAATTAAAAAATACTGTAAAAGACTTAAACAATAATTAATGTTAAACCTATTTAATTAGTAAACCTTTAGTAGCTCTTTCATTTCTTGTAAAAAAAAATTATTAAACTAATTTACCGTTTTGTAAAAATAAATAAATTTTTGTCGTAGTTTGAACGTTAATACTTGATCTCAGAATTTTATTTTCCAAACAATTCAATTTAGTAGTTAATAATTAAATTTAATATTAATTAATTTGAACTGATATGTATCCTCGATTTGAATTTGAGGTATTAGTTAAAAATATTCAAATTTTGTTTTATATTAATACAAGGTTATTGAATATTTGCAAAAAATATTCTAAATTAACTATCAAATATCTAAAATATTTTTATTTTAAATATCACTAGAACTTTCGGCTTTATTCACAAAATGATACTTGGTTATAATAATAGTAGACCAGTCTAACAAATTAGTAAATTAATATTTTGAATACAAATGAAGCAAATGTCAGATATATAAAATGTCTTATGTAGTAGTCAGTAAATTTATTTTTATTTTAAATTTTTCGTCATTTTTCACGCAAAATTAAAGATTTGAAGGCTCAGGTATATTAAACGAAAAAAAAATCAATTTTTTGATAAATACATACACACACACACACACACACATACACACAATACAACATGTCGATATACGACTGCATGCTTACTTAAAAAGTTCACTTTACAATTTCGATTTTAAATGACATATACTACCGTATAATCTTTTGTTTGCTTTTAGATTTAATTACGAATATACAAGAACGCATTCTTTTATATAGAAATTATTTTATATAGAAAGTTATTTTAAAATTATAATCGATATGACAATAATGGAAGAAATTTTTAAGAGTATAAATGATTAAATATGAGCAAATTTTGCAGTAATACTTATGTTTATAATCAAAGTATATTAAAAATTACGGGCTTGAGTCTTAAGCTTTTACTATTATTATATGAATTTATTATATCGTTCATTATTTGTATAAAAATTTTTTATGAATCATTGAAATTTCTATAAAATAAATTTCGTAACGATTACGAAAATAGTATAATTATAAAATTTGTTATATAAATTCATTTGATTTTTTTTTCTTCGATTATAAAAAGATTAATTTTTATATTTTAGCAAGTGCATTTTTAGTAATTATCAAAATTTATTATAAATAAGAAGTTAATTATACCCTTAGCATGTTATAAGTATGCAAAATTAAAATTAAAGTTTCAATAAAGTATGCACTATTATTTAGTTTCTTTATTTAATTAAGTTACCTTTTTACAGTAAATGAATATTGCATGTTGCAATCTTATTGATGATTGAATGTATGTGGATTAACAGATAACATTTTTTATTTAATGTTTATTTACAGTATCTAAAATAATTTTCTAAATGACAATTATTATTGATGTATTATGTTCTTAAATATTGATCCAATAGTTTTATTATTGTACATCTGAATATAATTGTTAACTATTAAAAATAACAACATTCAAATGATTCATTCGTACGATGTAACAACAGTACATAAGCTTAAGCCTTTTTCTAATTTAAATGTTATATACAGTAAAAAGATATGATTTAAAATTATTAACCTACAAATACATTATATCATGTTGTTTTCTTGAATACAAGTATATAGATACATTTTTGTTTTTTTGTTCTAAGGCTGAGATTGAAAAATACAGTCTAACTTAGCTGTACAGGGTAGAGCGCTAGAGTTTTATAACCTATAAATTTACAGCTGAAATTGAGATATTTTGAAAGCAATTTATGATTAACTAGTACAGTGCCTAGTATAAAGTATAAAGGGCATATAGATAATGAAATTCTTAAGATATAATTTTGGGTCAGGGATTCTATTCGGTATAAAATTTAGTAAATATATTTCAATGTAATTGCTTTTAAAAATCGTTATATATCGTTGTACGACGACAACAATGCGGGTTGCGTAAAGTTGAAAAATTCTTAGGTTCCAGATAATAGAAAGGCGTATGTAATAATTATGTATTCAACTATGACGATGATCCCTCAGCACCAGGATCGCAACTCCGCTAGAGAATCCACTGCCACGATCTTCTGTACGCCTAATATAGAAAGATGACCGTTGTGAAATAGCATTATTTAGCAAAACGACAATGACTGAAAAATTATTTCGCCCAAATACATAATGCAGCTCGCTCTTCCTCTGCTCTCCCTTTACGAGCTCGTACAATATCCCAGAATATACTCGCACGAGAAAGACGAGAATGATTTATATGACGTTGAATTCATACGTAAGAAGCACGTGGGAGCGTTGCATAAAGGACGACCTGTGTATACGAATACAGAGAGACAATGCGACACCACCGATAGATAGATTCTCTCGCATACAACCCTGTTCCCTACAGTTGTCAGGGCCCGTTGAGTCCCTCCACCCTAATAATAAGGTATTTATTTATATTATGCATATACATCATTACTAAAGAAAAGAAAAGAAAATAATAATAATAAATAATACTCATCGTTTAGTTTTCTAAATGAATAAGCAAAATAAGCGCCTCTTCATTTAATATTTAACTCCTTTATTTAATATTTAATATCTGTAGCGCTGCATTAATGTACATACTTTATTTCATCATTATTTACGCATTGTAATTCTGTATTGAAATTACTTATAATTTGACATTAAAATAACGAAATGATATGATTCGAGCGCTCGAGGTCTTAATATAAATACCGATACCGTGGATGTTTGATATTTCATAAACGGGCAATCATTTATTTATGTAAAGTACATGTGTCATTGAATGGAGCATTTCGATGGGTGGTACACGTCACCATTCATAACTGTTCTTATAAAATCCAAATACGAGTAAACTCTGGTATAAATATCCGGCTTACCCGTGGCACATGGCCGAACGAACGAAGCGATGCCAACGATTTCTCCGTTATTTATTAATCCTATACCACTGTCACCCTGTAAAATTATACAAAACATTACTTTTTTTACTCTCGGATAGTTTTTATCTGTGAAAGAAACAGATTAAATAGTTAAAATGTACGGATAAATTCAGCTCTTCTCTTCCGATCAAGGCCACGTAAAGCTTCTGGAATTAATTTCATTCATGAATCCTTAGCTTTTTTTTTTTTTTTTCAACAATAATCTTTTAATCGTACGCTTATCAACAACGTTAATCTCGATGCTGGGATCAATCCTTTTTTACAATTAATGCAATAACGTATTTATAAACTGTGTTGCGATGCAAAGTTGCATACTTATAATACGTACTAATTTATCGAATAAATATTGAAAGGAATAATTCATTCGTATCTATTATTAAGAAAAATGTAAATATCATAAGTTATTTTAATTGCTTTTTGCTTAATATTTAACCGCGTGTCTGGTAAGTTGGTACGTAAATTAGAACTTTGTTCTTTTTTAATCTAATATTAAAATTTTCGATTATTTAGCATATAATTAATTTATAAGGAATAAAATTTTACAAAATGTAAAACAAAACGGTTAGAAAAGTTCTGAATGCTTTTAAAGAATAACTTAGGAAGATAAATTAAGTATAAATAAATACGATTGTTACAATGGGTAAAATGATATAAAGTCAAAAAAAAAAAAAAAAAACAGCCAAAACTATGACTTTCTTTAGGGTAAGAGTTACAGTTGATATCTAATTAATAATTCAGTATTAGCTGTTACTGATAAATGACGGTAAAAACTTACGAAACATGCACCGGTCCCCTCCTCGGCAAATACACATAGTTGTTCTTTGTGTATGTCAAATAAAAGTATCGAAGAACACTCTGCATTGTTGAGAATTTTAAAAGTAGCTTTTTGTAACGTGTCGGGATGTTGATGCATATCATTAATAGTGGATCCCCATCCGCTAATAAGAGCAATACTATCAACTTGGGGGTTTTTCGAAGGAAGTCTCACTTTATTTTGAAATTCATTGAATTCAATGCAGCCGTCAATCTGTGAGAGAAAATTCTATTACATGGACGGATTTTTGTAATAATAATCTATAAGAGGGTCCTTATGAATATTAAAATATTCATCGAGATTCCGATTACGATCTTATTCATTTTCAAATACAATACAATATGTTATTATTACACATATGTATTATTAAATATTTAAACTGTATAAGTAATTCTATGTTAGTTTTCAGCCATGGAGTGAAGTAATTACAATATATCTGTTTACAAAGTTTTTCTAATAAAGAAAAACAAAGCACATCTTTTGGATATTAAAATTAATATTTGTTGAAATATTAATGAATCTATTTTATAAAACACGTGTCAGTTATTATATACATTTTATTTTAAAACTGAAACGTTATCGTAGATTTAGTATTTATTATTGATTTTAAAGTAAATTAGTTTATAATTAAAATATTATCTCATCTTTTATATTCCCAAACGTAAGAGTAACCGTAATTGAATTTAATATTTAATTAAACTTAATAACATTATCAGAATTGGACTCTGATTATGCTTTAATTACCAGAAAGATATTGACTTTTACTCACGACTAGCCCATGTAGCTTAATTTAATTCAATTCTTTATAATGCGCATTATTGCATTAATAAATTAGAACAATATAGATTTAAAAAATTATATTAAAAAATTGTATATTGTATATGCAATATATTAATATATTATTCTTTAATCGTGTTCCTAATTGTACTCTTTTGTACGTTTTTCTATTAACTGCATTGTTATTAACTGCGTGCAAGAATAGGGATAGACTCTGTATAAAATTAATTATCGAATATAATGTGTATGGCATGAGAGAAAAAATATCTTAAAGAATACCGTAGCTACAGCAATGTCATGGTGTAAAACTGAATTTTTTTTTAGCTCTCCAGAAAAGTGCGGATAAATCGCATAAGCCTCCATCTCGTAATTATCTTGGCCTGAAATATTGTATTGCTCACTTCCTATATAAATTCTCACGCTTGTCGGTGAATATTTAACGAGGCAATGAGCGGCCGTAAGAACATGTCGATTAGAAATTATGGAGCCACCGCAGAAATGAAGACCAGTCCGAACTACTTTAAAAGATGCCGAGTGCGGGAATTGCCTAATATCAGCATCCATGCCGCCCATGATTCTCACATTTCTTCCAAAAACAGCTGTAACCAATTCAATTTTTTTTTTGTTTTTTTTTTGTTTTTTTTTTTGTTTTTTTAATATATATATATATATATGAATAATTTTCTATGTACAGTAGCTTATCTGTCAGTTATTTCACGAGACATGGGAAAGATATGTATGTATGTGTGTATGTGTGTATGCGCGTGTGTGTGTGTGTTATTTAAAGATCTTGCATTATTTATAGTTCTATTGTTAAATGAAAAAAAAATTATTCAATATTCTAAAGGTTGATGACAAAAAAAAATTTGTTAAGTAATTAAATTTTATTATAAGTTATATACATTAATCAAACATACCAGTAAATACTGATAGATAGAGACCGATCACTATTTTAATGTTCATTCTGTCGGTTTTTTTATTAATGAATCTTAATATGAAATTGAAACCTTTATATAGATTTGTTCAGCTGGCAATGTGTGCTCACATACATAATCATACATAATCAGATTAATATAGCATATATTATTTCTTAATTCCAATTGCTAATTAACTATTAATAATATTATATTTTATAAAATGTAATTGTATTAAATCATTTAAAAAAAATTATATTTATATTAAATCAGAAGTTTTTACTATTTTTACTATTTCGAACTTTTTACTACAGTTCGTATTATAAAATATTCGATTAAAATTAATATTAACGGTTTTGATTCTTATATACTTGCCAAAATAATCCTAATGATAAATCTTGTAATTAGTTTTACAAGAATAATAAAATGAATACTATAACATTATTATGAAAAGGATCACTCATTATAATTTATTGTCAATTTTTCAACACTTACAAGATTGAAATTAATTAAGAATAAGAACTTAAAAGTCTAACGATAAAAGGATATTTTCATTTGCATAATGGATTATTATTGACGTGATCATTAATACCAATAGAACATTTTAGTACAAAATCATTTTCATTACATATAATCAGTCTCTATTTGTTCTTAATTCTATTCTTAATTCTTAATTCTTAATTCTCTTTTCAATAAACTAAACATCATCTACAAAAGTTATTGTACTTGTTTGAAAAAAAGTGGAAGAAAACTTTGGAAATGCATTGGACTTGTACGAATAGGAATTATAAAAGATATATCTACATTCATCGTGAAAATGCTATATTTAAGCTACATTTTATCGAAGCATTATCAATTTAAATAAATCATCTTGTACATGTATTAGCGTTTATTATTGTTATATACATTGCGTTAAACATTGAGATTAAAACTTCAAAAAGTACCTTGAACAAAATAAATTAGTAGTACTTCAAATCATAGGATATCATAGAAACTGAGTTTAATGTTGAAAAATAAAAATAACGGAGATTCATTCAATAATAAATAAACAAAAGAATTAATTAGTTATAAATATTCTTTGCAAGGGTTGTAGAAACTGGATATAAATAAAAGAAATTCTGATCAGTGATTGTATCTTAGGAGTTCTCGTGTAGAAACGTAGAAACGTAGAAACGTAGAAATGTAGAGACGCAGGAACGTGGAGTCCTTATACGTGGTTATAACATTGAAAATATCCAACCATATTGAGGCTGAACAGTTGTTTACTCGCAAACGTATCCTTGCGGTCCTTATAGGGACCGCGGGTAGTCTGTGTCATGAACCGGTAAGCAGAGTGTCAGTGAACGTGTCGATCGAATTATTAATTACGTTGCCGTAAAGCAGGGAAAGCCGGACGGATTTTTCTCGTGAAAAAATCTACGAAATCTCAAATACAATCTAAATATCGAGCATTATCTAAATAAGTAACAAATAATAAAAATATTATGTATAAAATTTGAAAGTCTGTAATTGTTAATTAATAAAAGTTGCAATTCCGTAGACGATTGAGACAAAGTTTAAAAGGAAAATGTGCGATTAGAAAGTGAACAGCAACGATGAACGCGGAGTCCGTTGTTTGGTCGCGAAAAGCTCGGAACGAGATCGGCGAAGGAAAAAAAAATAGCCTTTGAGGCTATCCATCCAGAAAAAAATAATAAGGGCGGTACATTGAGTTATGCGCCATCCGTTTCGAAGGTAAAAAGAAAATAATCAAACGAATAAAATAAAACAATGCCTTCGAAAATTACAAACGAAAGTTTTAAAATGATTAAAGTCCAAGATATTTCTCATATATATTTATATGTGCATGTAAATAACAAACGAATGATTGTAAAAATAAATATATTGTAAATGAATGCGCGCAAAAGATCTTTTTAGAATATAGTTTAGGCCTCTGAAAAAAAAAAAAAAAAAAAAAAAAAAAAAATGAAATACGACGGCGGGGGAGGAGGAAACCCCGAAGAGGACAGAAGCAATTGTACATTGATCGGATTGTAAGGCAACCCACCCAATCTAATCGATGAGTCTTAACAAAGTATGTTCATAAGTGACGTTATTATTTGCAAATTATTATGTAAAGAAAGAAATATACGGTTGAATCGCGATTTCGGCCACCGCCTTGCGAGACGAACGCTACCCTTTCTTACTCTCTCTCTCTCTCTCTCTCTCTCTCTTTCATTCGACCCCTAAAGTGATGATTCACTCACGACAAGATCCACTCACGGAAGAAGATGTCACTTGGGGAGAAGATTGCTGGCATCCCGAACTATCTTTCCGTCAGGAGACTGGAGGACGAGGCAGCTTGTTTACCGCATTGGTATCTGGATTGAACTAAAAATCAATATCACGTAGTCAAATTTCAGCTTAAGAATGAAGAAGATAGGTTAAGTGGTGATTGAGAATTATCAATAAATAATGACACCTTGCTTTTGATGGTGCTTGCTATTTATTTTTTATTTTTTTTTCTTCAATTGTGATTCTTATTGCCGAAAAAGCAATATCACAATTGTTTATTGCTATCGATCGATCGAATTCTACCTAATTATAAATTGTGCATGGATTAGCACGATCTCGAATTTCGAAGCCCCCGCCAGTTCCAACCACTGATCGCCTATCCAGTCGAGGATTCTGGTCCGCGTGGTCCAATCGAGCCGTGTCTATCCTTAACATTATAATTGTTGGAGCTACGGGACGAAACGGCATCGGAAGTGCATCTCTTCGCGTTGTATCTGTGAGGAATTCAGCAGCAGTGTATGCTGGCCTTGCTCTTCCCTGAAGAGGTGTTCGGCGATGTCTCCCGTCCATTAATAAATCGGCCGTCAAGTCTTTCTCGTGGACATCCTCTATATCTATATCTCCTTGCAAGCTTGGCAGTTCGGGCGCATAGTCCTGCCCTGGTCACCGTGTCCACGACTCACTTTCCCCTCGAGTCCTATCACAGGTTCTCCTCAATTGATAGGTTTGCTGTTAAGTCAACGGCAAGGAGTCAGCGTGACTCCTGTAGTATCATCGGGGCCGTCAAATTTCATTTGGAATATCTCGATGGCTCTGTTCTGGGCGAAGTAGCGATTGACGTAATGTACCGTATCCGGCCAAAGCCGATTCTGGATGCATAATGATGCTCTGCTGGACTGGATTGTTAGTTGAAGAGTTTGCCACCTCGTATTCTATCACCTGTTAACCGGAAACCATCTCGTTTCCCCCTCGCCCTCCTTTATTTTCTTCTCTTCTTCTTCTTCTTCTTCTTCTTCTTATTATTATTATTATTATTATTATTATTATTTAATTGACTTTATATATTTATCGATTCATTCATCCTCATTGCTACGATAACCTTTCTAGGTTCCTTCGAGTTAGAATCCCAACACCGAGGCATTCGACTCTCTGAGGAGCTTCCGGGAGAAGTCTTACGTCTTGCCTCCATGCGAGAGCCAAAAATAGTTCGGGCCTCCTCGGCATGCAACCTCAGTTACGTCTCCCGGCCGAGAAAAACCTGCCTTTGACATCTTACGAGTCGCATCAAACGACCAAAGTTAAGCTAATTGGGATTCCCATTACAATCGCACGCTACATTCAAAATCCTTCATTCATTTTCATTCTCTCAGCTGCGCTACTGTCCCCCTCCCGCCGCCCCTTTTTCCGCGGGGTTTATGTGCCTCATAAACTCTCTACGAATGGTCTCATACCGTGGCCCGTCGCACGCTTATCTCACAATCCACAAATTTATTCCTTTTATCGTTCGCTAAGGTTCATCAGTGTCAGTATTTCGATTTGTAGCAGCGGAAATCGTACATTCAATGATTTTCTATGTTGAAATTTATGTGTCCGAATCGAAAGACTTCATCATTTACTTAAAATTTAAAGATTTAAAAAAATGATATTGTTTTTAAGTGACGTTTACGTGTAAATTTTATTAATACATTTTATTAATACACAGATGGCGTTCGACAGTCGTATAAAAATGTATTAACTTGATAATGCTATATTATCAATGTTACGGACTGAATCCCCCCTTTAACGAGAAATAAATGTAATGTAAAAGAAAGGTTGGGGGGGGGGGTACTTGATTAATGTGATTACGTAATGATTCAATAATATATTTTATGTCAAGTAAGAAGAAAACAAAAACTGAACGGGCGAAAGGAAATTGCCGTTAATAAGCCGTTAGAGACTTGGCCGAATTTACGTTAATTAATTCAGGTAAAGTCTTCCGCAATAGAGAAGACGAGCGAGTGTCCGCTAAACCATCCCCGCACCAGAAGGTGAGAACGACCTTAGGAGACGGTTGTACCGCTGGCTCCACAAAAAATCATTTCTGACAACACCATTGGAACATACATTGAATTTAACATTAATGTAAATTAATATTAACTGAAATATTGAACGCAGTTAAAAGAAGGTTCCCATTAAAATAAGCAAGAACAATAATCCCATAGGCAAGAATTTCAATAAGGACGCATTAGCGATAAATTCATTACACAGAGAATGAATTTAATGTTAAAAACATTTTAAATAAGTAAATGTTTATTATAAAGATCCCCGATAACAAGCCCTAAAACGTCTTTAATCAGTTTTAATGGTCAGAGATTCAGCCTGCTTGCTGACGGTATAACTGATAACGAATAAAACCCGTGCAGGTACGTAATGAGATGCGTATTCAGGCGTATTCGTCCTTACGAATGGACTTGTTTACGCAAACGAGTCCAGTACGTATATTTTAAATGTTTAAATATTAGCTTAGCGAGATATGTAATGTATTTATGATTTTACACCTAATCACACATAAAATGTTTACTAACTTTAAATTACATTCTGTCAAAATAAGTAATAGATTACATACTAATATTAAATGCTAATACATTGGGTATTAGCAATAGACTTCGTATCTTAAATATCTAATTATAAAAAAAGTACGTTGGCCAGTGGTGTATGTAGCGCATGGACTGCCGAGCCGTAGAAATTAACGCAGAATCGCTGTAACGTTGAAAAATATTTTATCAACTGATAAATTACAACGATACATGAATATAATTATGAATCTTGAAAAATATTATTTAATCTTTATTAATAATATACTTCAGGATTTTATAAATTTTTTACTAATTATATTACATTAAGTTTAATTAGAGTTAGTAATATTAGTTTAATTTTTTTTTTAAAATATAATTATTTTTCATATCCTAATTTAATTTTTAAACTTACCGAGCACGAGCCTTTCTCCTCCCTTACATACCCACACAACTGCTCGAGCACAATATTCACGTTTACGAATTTTAAAAATACTTTTTTTCTTTTAATACATTTTCAGTGCAAGAGTAGTAATTATATTTTGTTTTTTCATGTTGCAGGTTGAAAGCTTTATATATTTTGAAATTCATTGGATTTAATGTAACCCTCGAGTTACAAGTTAAAATTATTTTGTAAAAGGATTATAAGAGCATTAATATTTTTAAATTAATTTTAATTAATATTTGAATTGACAATTAGAGTTAAAAAATAATTTGAATTGAACTGTGCTTTTATTATCTCTTACGAGTGAAAAAACATACCTTCTGAAGAGTACTGTGTATGTGTGTGTGTGCGTGTGTGTGTGTGTGTGTGAGAGAGAGAGAGAGAGAACAGAGAATAAATTAACGCTAGTACATAGTTCATTTAGAAACTTCAAGGTAATACAGTGCATAAATGTTAGAATAATTGGTCTGGGATAACAAAAAAAAAAAAAAAAAAAAAAAAAAAAAAAAAAACAGGATAAGAAAATGTAGAACAAAAGTATTGTGAATATTCGAAGGAGTTAAATCAATATCCGACACTGTGTTTTTCTCGAATTTCTGGCTCTCGATCCTTCCCATGATGTCCTCTCACTATAAAAATACAAATATGAAAAAAAAAGAAAAAGATTATAAGTATATTATATATATATATTTATGACGCTTATCTTTTTCGATTGTTAATGGAAGATTTTTATTTCGAGTTGCGAAATCTTATAAAAGAGTTTAAATAGGAAATTTTGTATCACATGGAAATCACCTGTTGATTGTATCACATATATAATATATATATTGTATGCGGTTAATAAGTATAAGTATAATTGTTTGTGATTGTATCGCGCACAATTTTAGTATTCTTTTATGTGATTCGGTATTAAAATGTTATCGACACAGTAATTCGATATAATATATTGTAAATTTTATTGTACTCCAATATATTCGGATACTTATTATTGCAAACGTTTTTACATAAAGTTGAATTGTTTATGAATTAAATTATTGTGTTATTCATTCGATATATTATTAAATAAACAGTTTACTTTATTGTTGTAAAATATAGTCGGTGGGCATGTTTAACGTCGATCGGTTTGAAAATTGACGAATTAATTTGATTTTTTTTTGGTAAATATTAGTATTATAATAAATGAATATTGTTAAAAAAGTCCTGTTTATTGAGAGTGAGAGGGAGAGTAGAGATGACCGAGAATATATCAGGATCTTTAGAACATATATAAAAGGTTTCATTTTCTATAAATTTCATTCGATTTTATGTACAAAATCTACAGATCTACATTCAATATCATTAATCGAATGATAGCTTTTCGTAAAAACTCATTAGTTAAAACTAGAAATTCTCAGGTAAATATTGACATTTCCGAAGTCATATTTGGCGAGACAACGAGTGGCTGTAAGAATATGTTGTTGTGTAATTATAATTTTCTCGCTCTTATTCTGCGCTACGCTGAATGCGCAGTCTTTTACGTTGGTATATCTACCGCTAACGATTATTACAATAAATTCACGCAACAATTGCATTATTTCTATAAATGACTGTAAAATCAAGCAAATGCTTTTTTTTATAAAATTTAATGTAATGACAAATTTATTAATTCGTAATAACATTGTTATTACCAATACACATATAGAGATGAAACAAATAAGGTATGTATTTCTAATATTGTATTATGCATATACTACATATATATACGTACATAAAAATACATAGAAATACACGCAAGTGTCAATAATGATGTAGTCTTATTAATTAACATGCAGTTCTATTTTTTACAAGATAACGATATTCAATGTAACATATCTTTACTTTAAAAGTTTTAAAAAATTATAACGAGCTTTGGAATTGTTTTTAATTTAATATAAATACTTAATTTTTTTTTTTTTCATTTTTAGATTTATAGTACATTTAATTTTTATGTAACGATATCTACATTTTAGTTTATTAGTTAATGTTTAAAATTAAAGTAATTTATATTTTATAAATATTAATTAGACTAACCGATATATATATTGATATAAAAAAAATTAGCACTAATTTACATTTACTATTAGCACCTCATTAGATTCTTTATATAGCTTAAATAAATTGATAACAAGAGTTTTCATTAAATTAAAAATGAAAATAGTATCTCAATTATATATTAAGCGCTCAAAAATTTCAAATATTTACATGTAAAGTCAAATATACGTATTTTATTATGAACTTTTGCAATTTAAAGAGTAAAGAATAGTTGTCAGAACAAATAGAATATATATAGACAGTTTTTAAATAACTTAAATAAACAAAATATTCAATTGTTCAATTCAAATGTTAATGTAATTGTATTTTTACGCTGTACATATTCTTTATTTATATCCAGTTTATTAAATTAATGTCATTTGCTCCGTTTTTTATTATAATACTAAGGCTAAAAATATGAAACATATATACATATATACATACATATATATATAGGTTATAGAGATAATTAGAGCGATTATGATAAGCCACCTAGTGCGGAAGACTGTTTAACTAAGTTATTGTGAAATATTTTTTTATGAAAGAATAGTTTATACGTGAAACTATTACATACTTTAGTAGCATTATGTAAAATATAGTATATAAATGATTTTAACAATATTATCAACATATTTTCTCGTAGAAACTAATTTTAAGAAAGTGCATTATTTACTAAATATTTTTAAAAATCTATTGATCTTTGTAATCGTACTTAATAGCAAAGGCAGAGATTTTATTTTTTGAAAACAAGTGATAGCAGCTGTTTAAATAAATTTATTATGTTGCATATTATTATTAATTAATTAAACTTGCTGAAAAAGAGTAAAAGATAAAAATATAATTGATCTGTATTCATTTATTTTACTTATGTTAACAGCATCGTGTATACAATATTATTTTTAATGATACGACTTAAATCACCCTTGAACATTCAATTTATAAATATTTATAACTACATTGTCCATTTACTATTTAATATTTATTATAAATTTAAGTGACTAAAACTTTTTACTTAATTTTCGTAAATTAAGCTCAAATTATGTTTTATTATATAAATACCAGTAATAAGCTATAAATTTATATTAGCCATACTATTGTAAAAAATGTATAGAAATTTTACGGAATGTAGAAATTTACTTTTACAAATGTTAAAATACAATTTACTATAACAGTTAATTTCTATTTTTAAAATTTCTATTCAAGAATCTGCTTTATTTTATTTAAAATTATTATAGATACCGGTAAAGCACGTTCTACGTATTCGCTGATTTTAACAATAGAATATTTATTTTACATTACTTTTTATATGTAATGTTACAGTGTAGAGTTTAAATTATTATTCAATAATAATAATTAATTATGCGTTTCCAGTGCTTATTGCTGGTTTTATTGTATAATATACAACTTAAATTTAATATATAAAAAAGAACATACTTTACAAATTTTAATTTACTATACATACTGGCAAATGTCATTTGATATAAAAATATTTAATACTCCATCGTCTATATTATTACTTATTATCAATTACTTAGAGTACCTATACAAGCAATGTCCTTGAACGTTAAATACGTTGAAAATTTTAATATTTATCCTTCTTATCTTATTTATGATTCGAATTAAATGTATAATTGCGTCAGGAAAAAAATATATATCGTATAGCAAAATATGTGATCGTCAATATAGTGAAATAATTTTTAAGCCTATTTTTTCAATTCAAGATTAAAGTGCTGCTTTGACAATCGAATACAAAGAAGAAGAAGAAGAAGAAGAAGAAAAAAAAAGAAAAAAAAAACGTTATTACAGTAATAATTTATTTTTAAAAGTAAAAAGGTCTAATATTAATTCAACGTCGTTATACAGTCATTGCATATTGAATAAAGTCTAAGAATGAAAGGACTCGAGTGTACACGTCGGGCTCACCGGTGGCACATGGCCGGACGAACGACATAATTCCAACGATTTCGTCGCCATAAATCAATCCTGCACCGCTGTCACCCTGTAAACAATATTAGGAATTAATTTGATAATAATTTAATCTGTAAAGTATAACATGTAATATGTATATATACTTAAACTTTGTTTTTATAAAATCTTTTTGTACTAAGTATTTATTAAGTCAAGTCAAGGACTAAAATTAATATAAGAAGATTCAAATTTGATATTGTGATTACTATTTATCAATAAGGATATTATGTATTAAAATAAATTTTAAACGATGATACTTTTAACGTAATTAAAAAAATTATATGATAATAATTTGGTATAACCAAAGTATACTGTATATTTGTAATCGGGAAGCCTTTAACAATTTTAACAATTAATATAATAAATACCAAGAGAAATGTAAGGGTTAGCTTTGTACTGCATTGACAATAGGGAACATTTGTTTAATATTTGCTAAAACTTACATAACACGAACCGACTCCCTCGCTGTTGAATGCGCACAGTTGGTCACTGTGTACAACGTATGGAACCCTCGCTCCACAGTCATAATTACTTAGAATTCTGAAAAAAGCTTTTTGTAATCGATTCGGATGCTGTCTTTCCGATTGGATCGTAGAACCCCAACTGCTGATGGCGCCTATACTGTTGACCGGAGGATTGTTTGATGGAAGTCTTACTTTGTTTTGATTTTCGTCGAATATAATGGAGTCGTGAAGCTGTTAGATAAAAATTTATTCACCCAATGAGCTTGATTAATAATTAATTTAAAGCTTATAAGCTTCCATTGTTACAGAGTTTCTTTTAACTTTAATTTCCAGAAGAAACTTGATCCGTGCTTTTTTGACTCTATTGACATCGTCCGATTTAGAAATTATTCTCAAAAACTCATGTATGAATTCATGTAATTCATACAATGGATAGATTCTTTAGAACAAACAGTCACGGTTCCAAGAAAATCATTCAAAACGTGTATCATAATAATAATAATAATAATAATCAATTATTTTATTAATCGGTGCTTCTTCTTTTTTTTCTTTGTTTTTTTTTTTTTTTTAATTTTAACATTTTTTCGTTGCATTTCCATTAGAAAAGTGTCATTACAGAATTGAATCGGAAAATAATTTCCCGACATTAATTGTAATCAATCGATATAATATACACATATACACGCGATATAATACAATACATAAATTATGAAAGAAGTTTTATTACAAACCGTAGCTACAGCGATGTCATAACGTAATAATGATTCCCTCTCCATATCTCCAGTATAACGAGCATCGACTTGGCAATTTATAATAAAATAAAAATATTGTGACTCGACCTTGTATCTGCTATTTCCCGTATAAACTTTTAGCTCCCCCGGCTGATAAGTATCGAAACAGTGAGCAGCCGTAAGAATATGCCGATTACTGATTATTGAACCACCACACAGATGTTTGTTAGTTCTGCCCAGTCTGATTGATGCAGAATGTGGAAAATCCTTTATATCAGCAGGTCTCCCACCTATTATTTTTAACCTTTTCCCAAAAGCCACTATAAAAATATTTCAATATTACTGTTTATAATTTTCCGTACATTATTATTTATAAATTATTCTAAAAAACGGAATTCCATAATACTTTCTTTTTTTTTACATTATTATTATTATTATTATTATTATTTTGTTAAAAGATTTTCATTATAAAAACAAAGCCGTACATTTATAATGTAATCTTATAATCCGTTTCAATTTTATTTTAAATATTTGCTTAAAATTTACGAAACAAAGCATTTTTAAAACTTTTTGAAATTGATATTTAAAAATTTGTATGACAAGGCTGATTAGAAAAAATCGAGTATATAAGCTGGCAGAGTTCTAACTTAATTCGTTTCTCTTATTAATTTTTAAATATTAGACAAAGGATATATAAATGTTCATAAACACAGGCTAATATTAACAAAAATTTTATCCGTTAAAAAAACCTCGCGCGGTAAAAATAAAATACTTTCGTTAAATAAGGAATTCAGTAATTGGAACTAAAATTTTTCACGATGTAACAATACATTTATATCTCAACTAACCATTATTATAAATTATAAATAAAACAAACAGGAATTTAAAATTCATAATTTGATTTTTTTTAAATACTGAATATTAAAATACTATCGAATTCCTTATATAGCTTCATTAAATTCGTAATAAATGTTTGGATTAAATCTAGATTTAAAAATATACAGACCGAAGCATATACATTTCAAAACTCGAATATTCGTCAACGCATACTTTTAAAAATAAATAAAGGATTTTTTTTTTATAAAACTGAAGTTATAATTTATAAAATTAATTACGATATTATCAGATAAACAAGTATTTATGTTGACAATTTCTGTTGGATTATTTTATTTTTCTGTTCTTAATTCCTCGAAAAACATAAGCTTCAAATAAATTACTTACGAAGCTTTACGCTTTATTTATTAATATGTTTTTATAAAATTCAAGACATTCAGTTGAAGCTTGTACACATAATAATTAAATTAAAGTTTGTAATTAATAATAAATAACAAGTGCATAATCCGTAATTAAATAAAGGTACTAAGTCTTTAGCTGTGCGCTTTGAAAGATTGTAAATTGTGTGTGTGTGTGTGTGTGTGTATAGTGTGTGTACATATATACGTATGCATGCATGTATGTATATATTCAGGATCGGCTTTGACATTGATACATCTGCTTCTGGCTGTATCATATTTAAACTTAGATTCATATCTAAGTTTTTGAAATTAATCAATCACGTTTTATTCTAACAAAAATTTCAATTTCAGATCATCTATTACGTTTAATAATAAAAGTTTTTTAAAACTTGGTAGCAAACTTAAAGATTCATCATTATACATAAAAAAAAAAAAAATGTTTTAAAACCTTTTTCTCTACCTATTGAATTGAAACATTAAGCAAAAACAAACTAGGTTTTTTTCGTTCAAGTAAATCATAAAATGTCTAATAATTTGTATAAAAGTTTAGCTTAATTCATAAAAGCATAAGCGATTTAGTATTGCCCGTGGTAATTGAGAAGTTCTTTTGTTTAATCGTTAATCGAGTATCATTTAATTCATTCTGATTTCATGATGTAACTTATTGAAAAATTATGTTGTAAAATAATCTTGTGAATACAAATTAGTTTAGAATTTATTTCCGTACTATCTTATACGAATATGATGATTTTTTTTAATAATCAAAAAGTTAACTATCATCTGGCTTTGAAATTCGTGTTTAAAGAAATGAGAATTTCAAGCAATGGAAATTGCTAATTAAGACAAATTTGTTTATACGTTTATTAGAAATATACAAAAATTTATTTTATACATTCCACTAGTTGAATGAAATTTTCTTGAATGAAAAGATCTTATGAAATCGAACAGACTGGTAGTCCTGAATTTATAACTATAGAGTTAATGAAATCCAAATACGAATAAACTCTGGTGTAGACATCGGGAATCCCTGTTGCGCAAGGACGAACAAAAGAGGCAATGCCAATAATTTCTCCATTGTATAGAAGTGGTGCACCGCTATCGCCCTGGGAAAGTAAACGAGTATCGTTATTTTTTTAATTTAATATTTGAATACGTGTACTCGTAATTAAACAAGTAAGTGACAAATGCACGAAAGCCAAAGAAAACGAGACGGCCCAGCCAAAATATATTGAAATAACTATTTCATTTGAACGTCTGTTATGTTTATATTTAATCAACAATTATACTTAAATAACTAAGACAAAGCCTTTTCAAATACGAAAAAACCGCAAATAAGGAATTAGATACGGTTAAAGGGGTCCCTGGGTCTCAAAAATCGATTTGAATAAGTTTAATCAGTTTTATAAGGATGAGAATTCGTTGTATATTCCCCTTATTGCCTTCCAAACAAGAAAAGCAATCGTTTTATTTGATTCTAAATCGTCGTTCGTTAATAATTCACAGCTGATGATTGAGCAATCATCACCGGATCGCTTTGGACAGAAAGATTCTGAGCCGAACGTATGCGCGTACGTATCGAAAATGATGTACGTGGGGATTTCTTTAAGGTATTCTAATGTCTCATTCGAATCAGTCTAATTACTTTCGAGCCCCTTGCGCCTTAAAGCTTTAGACAATTATTAAAAGTGCATAAATTTCCTTGGGTATATAATTTAATTTACATTAAGCTACGAACTTACGAAGCAAGCGCCAACTCCGAGCCTTTGAAATGCGCAAATTTGCTCATTGTGGATTTTAAAGGGGAGTACTTGGTTACATTGAGAATTGGCAATGATGTCCATTGGTGCCTTTTGTAAAGTCGCTGGATAAGCGGTTGCCGTGGCCGAAGTTCTTCCCCATCCGGTGACAATAGCGTTCTCGCCCAAATCAGGATTCCTACTTGGGAGCTTTCCCGCGCTTTGGTACTCGTTGTATCTGATACATCGACTAAGCTGTAGAAATATAGGATTTTTTCTTTAATTACGGACAACCGAAAGTTTTCTTTCACTTTATCTCGATATTGCTAAATAATTATTGCTCCTTAGGTTGCATTAATCATCCGCAATCACGTTTTTTTGTTTATATATATATATATATATATCTTGTACGAGGATATTCAAGGATTCGGTCAGACATTTACGTACACAAATAAGCTTACGTACGTTGTTTATTACGGGAAAATAGGCATTATGTAAGGGAGGCTCGTATCCTACCTCCAACACAATCATAAACATAAACATACGTGTACATATTATTTTAATATTAAATTTTTATAAAGTTTCAATATTGTTTTGATATTTATAGGTCTTTAAGAATTCAACATTTTTTTGAACCAATGTTTTTCTATGAAAAATTGTAAAAGTAAAATTTTTACTTAACCCTGTATGAAACGGACGATAAAATATAGATTAGATATGAAAAGTATTTGATTTTGCTTTATTATAAATCCGTAAGTGCTTAGTCGACGGATTACAAATGATTACTATCACAAAGTGTCAAGAAGTGATATTGAATTATAATTTAACTAATCTTTCTGAAAATGAAAGATATGTTTTCGATATATCTAAGTTGGAAATATCTCTCTAAATTTCTTCATTATCTAAATAACGTAAATGGATAACCCCAATAAATACTACCATTACAACAGCAATATCGTTATGAAAGACCGATTCCTTTGTGAACATTCCCGTGAATCCTGGATGAATATTGACACCGAGAACTCTGTACGTTTGTTGTGCGGGTATTTTCAAAGTACTACTTCCGATAGTGAGTTTTAATTTCAAATAATGATGCTTATTGACGCAATGGGCCACCGTCAGCACATGCCAATTGCTAATTATAACGCCACTGCACATGTTTTTTTGCATGCTGATCAAACCTATTGAGACCACGTATGGAAATTCTCTAAGGTCTGCATCCGTGCCACCGACTATCCTCACTTTCCTACCAAAGGCCCCTGAAAACATTATTACTTTATATGGTTGGCATGCAATATGCCTTAAATTCAATTTATTATAATAACGAGCAAAATTTTATTTCTAGAGGTTATATGTTTTTACAGTGTAACAACAGTATCTACAACTATTTAATTATGTATACTTATACATGTTTATACTATACACTCGCATTATTATATAAGAGAATTATTTTATTTATCATTCAGAATGTTTTTCAACTTAATACTTTAAAATGTATTTAGAATTATGTGTAATTGATACAACTAACATTAACCTTTTGATACATATCTATATATATATATATATATATATTATTTTGTTTAGCTCAAATATTTATTTATAATACGTTTAGTTTTTTTATAATACAATTTTTAAATAAATTCTTATTCATGCAACTCGATAACTTGTCCATAGACTTGAACTTTTACATTTTTCTTACACCATAAATTTTAATATATTAATAAAGTTATAATACTTACCGAAACGGAAAGTTATGTATAAGAATATCAGTAACTGCATATTCATTTTCACTAGCATCTAGTAGTTAAAAAATAATTAATAGCTTAATTATCTATTATATAGCTCTATTAAATTGGCAATCGAAATAGCAAACAATTTTTAATCAAATTAATTCTTAGTATATATTTATGCGGTTTTTTATTATTTTTTTTTTTTTTATTTTTTAAATAGGAAACATAATTAATATAAGTAGATTTTAAACCTCATTATGTTATAAATCTTTTATCCTAAATAAATGGCAACAGCTTGTTAAAATTAAATTTAAGTTAATATTTGCATTAAAAATCAAATACATGAATGAAATTGTGAAATGTAATTAAATACACGAATCAGCGAATTAGATTTGATTTTAAAGTAATTTTTAATAAAAATAACATATTTTTATCCTTATAACTATTAAATACTAATTAAAACAAATTAAAAATATCTTCTGTACTTATAATTTTTTAAATTTATTTTATAAAAATGTATATTCTCTTAGCATTTGAATAAGTTTTATCGAATACATTAGTTTTAGAAAGAAACTTATGAAATCTACACACAAGTGGTTCAAAAAGTATGCTAATATTAAAATTCTTAGCAATCATAAATTTAAAAAAAAATCATAAGAGACTATCTATTTTTTTTTTCGATATTTCATAAAACTATTATTATATAATTCACTCGATCCTGTGCTCTGATAGATTACTAAGTCTGTACAATGATTACACGAGTGTATAGAATTACAAATGACGTATAATGTAAGCATAAAAGCTTTTTTTATTTTTAACATAATACTGGGTATTAATGTTTTTGTAGGAAACATTTAATTAATAATAAATCTATTGGATTGATATAATGAAAGCTATTTATAAAAATTTTACATTTTAAGTAAATGACTCTTATTTTTATTTTTATTTTTTTTTTTTTTTTTGCGGATATGTCATATATGCTGCTAAATTATTGTAAATTCTTAAGAAATACTTACTTTTCGTGCACCGATTTTTTTAATATTTAAATTATTAAATTACTTAAGGTTTTCATATAAGTTTTATTTTAAGAATTTTCAAATAACTCAATACAAACATGTTGCTTTGTTCTCAACTGATAAAGACGCCGATACTATTAGCTTTAACGTTTGTAGTTGGCAATTTTATTTTATTTTCAAATTCGTTACATCGAATTTATAGCTGAAGCTGTAAGACAAGTATTTTTATTAAAAAAAAAAAAAAAATTATACAAACATCAGTCTTTTGGCTTAAAAATAATTAAACCAGGCGTTATGAAGTATGTGCATTATATCCAATCAACAGTATTCGAGCATAATAACAAGGAAGTAATTTTCTTCATTTAATTTGTTATTTCTTACCAATTCAATGTCAATTTATTGTCTGCAACAGATATTTTGTTTCGTTTTCTTTTTTTTTCGTTTTTTAAAAATACACTTAAATTTAGTCATTATCATATTTCATTCTTTTTTTGTTTTTTGTAAGAAATACATTATAATAGTAGATGTCACAATTTTTTTATAACAGTCTTAATTTTTATGAAATATATTATTATTATCAAAAAAGTATAGAGCAAATGTCCAAATACTTTAACTTGATCGATGTATGTATATATATCGATTTATAATTTACAAATGAACAATTGGCGTTAATTATTATTTACATCTAATACTTCAAAATTTAAAATGTAATAATAACATTATCAATTAAAATTATGAAATAAAATTTTAGAAATTGAAATTTATGAATTTTACTAATAATTCTTCAAATAAACATTATTACCGCAACAACAGTAACGTCTTAATAATTTTTATTTAAATAAGCAGAATGAATTTTAATTCCTCTCTAACCTGTAACTAATTTCTGCTTATATTCAATGTAGTTGTCCTACATAAAAGTACTTGTTGTCCTTTTTACATAAAACTTCAAGAGAAAATATCCAAATGATCCTGCATACGTCCTGCATAAGAATACGCATGATCTACGATGTATTTTCTCCCCCCCCCCAAGATTCTCACCATCAATATATTTTTATTAATTTATTAAGTTTTAATATTTTCATTTAATATTTTCATAAAATCCTTTAAAGACAATATTTTTATGAAAAAATTTTTTCTTATCTATTTGTTTTAGTATTATAATTTATTATTATAAGAGGGAAAGTTACCCATAGGTAAAGAATTTTCATACCTAGCCTTTTATTAATAATAATATTAAGTGTACGATAAAAGTTTGTTGAATAAGCCTTTTAAAAATTATGTTGCTTATAGCGCTCAAATCATAAATGTATTTATGATGAAATTGGATTATAATGTATAGTTTTCTCAAATAATTAAATTTCTTATTATTAATATACTACATTAAATAGAAACTGAGTACTTTGTTACAAATAATCTATACAATTACCTCAAAAGAAATATAAATTAATATTTACATTTCAAATCAAACACATGATTAAGTCTATGAAGGTTTTTATTCATTATTAAAAGAATTTGTTATTCTGAATAATATTTACTGTATTAAAGTTAGTCTTTACAAGTCTTATATATATATATATATATATATACACATATATAATATATATCTTCTTAAAGTGAATGAAATACGCGGAACATAAAAATTTAATTTAAAATACATTTGGTATAATAATATAACATTAGATATTTAATTCACTACAGTTATATAACTAAACTTCTATATATATATATGTATATATAGAAATGAAAATAACATTAATTTGTTAGGGCAGCACCTACCGCCAGTCCCACACAAAAATCTTTCACTTTGTGTCGCGCAGCTTGTGCCAAGTGCCGAACCTCCCGTAGCCGCGCACCCTGATCGTCGTTGTTCTCGCTACCGCGATCGACGGTCCCTATCACGCGACCGAGAATCGAGGAGTAGGAGTAATCTGCACATCGCCACGCACTTAACGCGCTCCGCCTCCGCCAATGTAAACATCATCTCTTTATGGGTTAGCGATTATCCCAAGAGTATTCATATCTCGTTCTTATTGGCCAAGGAGCATTTCAGGCTCTCCGCATCCCCGACCGTTACCCACACGACCCAGCTTACCCAGTACCTTACCCAGTATATAAATGCCCAGTATGTAGATCCGTAATTAGAAGAGGTATTGCGAAATCTAATTTCTTTCATGACTTTCTAGTACGCACCCAAACTGACGATTTATTTCCTCTTTCTCTTCACTTTATTTCCTCGGACCCTCGCCATAACCATGCAATTTTCCCATGACGAACTCTGCCTGCACGCAAACACCTTGCGGGCCAAAGTACCCTCTGCCCCTTGCGGCTATATATAACGGTTCACGACACAGGCTACCGACGGTCCCAATTAGGACCTCGGGCCAATACCTCGACTGCGTTACATGTACGGCAACCTTAACTCCGAGGTGGGGGAGGTGCGCTAAAGAAGACTAATGAAATAAGACGCAGCGAACCCTTTAAGATTCCATTCGCTCCGGTCTGCGAGCAAACGACTGTTCAGTCTGCATACAGTTGAATATTTCTAAAGAGTATTTATTTATCGCAAGGAACGTTTGGTGGATTCACCTTCTTCCACGCAATCCTCTGCTCTCACGTGAACATACGAGATCCGAGAACAATATAATCTTGTCTTAAATAAAAATAGAAAATGTAAAAATAGCAAACTTGAGTGAGACTTATTCTTATAAGTCTTATCAGCTTGATAAGGTCTGAAGTCATAGTAAAGTAAACTTAATTGCTTTTTAAAATAAAAATAATCTCTTCGGTCAATCCCATTTGTGAAAGCAGCGAGGCCAGGACATATAAACATACTGTATATACAAATAAATAATATTCTATGTATTATATATATATATTGTAAAATATGAATGGGATATAATGCAATCGTACATACGTCATTACTTTTTATTTTATTTATATTTTATTTTTCATACGACGACGGCTAATTAATCTAATATAATATTTTTTATATAGTATTTCATAATATGGATATGTATTATTATCACCGTTTTCAATTCTTACATAATTATAGAATTTAAAATACCCACACAATCATTTTAATTAAAAAAAAAAATACTATCATTTATTACATGTTAATTTATTTGATAAAATTATTATATAATTGAATGAAACAATTACGAAATATAAATAAAAATTCACTTTTATATTAGAGGGCATCTGTATGCACGCACGCACATACACGCACGCACACGTGCGCGCGCGCGTATACATATAGTTTCACTTATGAGCTAAATGATTGTATAAATATGTAACATATTTGTAAGACACATTTTATATTGCGTGCAGCGTATAGTTTTGAATAAATAAATTATTGTGTGCGTGGGTCTAGATTAAGCGATCGTATCAGTACCTCAAAATTGTTGTTTTTATCCGAGCTTAAGATTTCGGTAACACAAAATTGATTTAGTTTTAACTTTTAATATATTTTGTAAATATTATATATTATTTTATATTATACCAGTATCAGATGTACATGTTAGTAATTGCGAAATGGTAAATACGGATTGAATAAAATCAAGGTACGGGTAAACTCTCGTGTATATGTCAGGAATTCCCACTCCACAATCAAATACACGTGCAGCAATACCAACAAGTTCTCCGTCACTGACTAATGGTGATCCGCTGTCACCCTGTAATTAAATCATACATATATTTATATATAAATAATAAAACCATCGCTTACAGATATATTGCCAAATATCAGTAATTATTTTATTGTAAAGAACATATTATATATTTAAAGCATATTAAAACATATTTTCGTATTAGATTTAATGTCATTGTAAAAAGAAATCAAATTTCTAAAGTAAATTATCAAAAAAAAAAAAAAATGTTGCTCATATTTTAATAAGTTCAATAAGTTATTAAGTATTTTGCTTCTAATTTAGATTCTTCTACGTAGTCAATTACGACGTGAATATTTATTTTATATATTCTCCTCTTAAGCAATACTTATTTAAATAATTACTAAATTTTGTGTGCTTACGTAACATGCTCCAATTCCTTTTCTTTGATATACACATAATAATTTCTTAGGAACAGATATATCAATAAATTTTAAACAATCCGAATTGCTTAGAATTTTCGTATTAGCTTTTTGTAAGACTTCAGTACGTTTTACATTATTTGCATCAGTTCTTCCCCAACCACTAATCAAACCATCGCTACCAACGCTTACGTCTTTCGTTGGAAGTTGTATTTTATTTTGAAATTCATTGAATACAATACATCGATCCAGCTAAAAAAGTAAAATATTTGATTGAATCTTTACTGTCAATCATAAATATAATATTAAAATTAGTATAACATCATTAAAAGCGTTTTGACAACTTTTATTAAGAACCAATCGTCGTTAGGAATTTACTGCTTCATTTCAATAGCAAATATAATTTGTTAATATAATAATATAAACATTAGCAAAAACTAGTTAATATAATTTGTCATTTTGTATTTTTACATTTTCTGCAAAATCATTTAACTTTATCCAGGGTATCGGGTATATTATTATCGGCTATTTTAGATATTAGTATCGAAACGTATCTAATTAATATCTAGCAAACATAAATAAATAAATAAATAAAGTATAAGTACTACGTGAATATATTATTTATAGGCGTAGTTAATTTTGTATCTACTCTTCGTAATTTATACTTCAATATAACTTAATATCGAAAGATAACAATTTGTTCCTAAAAGTTCAATTGTAATTAATTACACGAATTATTAAAATGAACAACAACTCTTATACGAGTTAAATATATTCTTAATTAAAGAACCGTGCGATCGTAATGTCTTGTGGCTAGTAATACCATAATAATAGCCAGGTCATTTCTTATATCATTGTTGAACTGCGGATGAATTACTGTAGTTAAAATTTTATAGCTTTGATTTTTAGAATCTTGTAAATCACTGTTTCCCATGTAAATCCTTATTAAAGAGGTATTTCGGCCGGTAACACAGTGAGCTGCAGTTAGAATGTGCCAGTTGCTTATTATCGTTCCACCACAAAAGTGTTTTTTATAGCTAACCATAGACAATGATACTGAGTAGGGCAATTCTCTTATATCTGCATTTTCACCACCAACAATCATTGGTCTTTTACAAGAAACGCCTACAATTATATTTACAATTATTTATAATCAATTAAAAGAAATATACGTAAATACTTGTTTAATATTTATATATATATATATATATATATTAGTAAAATTAATATATTTTTTCACTTATTGAAGTTTTAAAAATAAAATTGCAAAAACTATTTTTAAATTATTAAGTTATGACAATTGAATAAATATTACAATCAATAACTTATTTCTATAAAAAAATATATAAATTAAAAAATGCTTTATTAATAAAATTTATAATTAGAATTCTAATAATACGTATAATATAATAATAATAATAATAATAATAACAATAATTTATTCCTTTAATATATGTTTATTTATTTTAAAAATATTTAAACACAATTAGTTATATTGATAATATTCTCAAATCAATGTTTCTTGTTAAGTTAGTTAAAAATTTACGTATTTTTCAATATTTTACATAACCAATTAATTTACTATTAATTAACTTAATCTTCATTATAAACAAAATATATTATTAAAACTTACCAAAGATTTGTAATAAACAACAACAGATTATTACGTTTAACTTCATTTTAACAATAGCGTCTAAGTAATTATTATTTTACAATTATTTTCAGTCTTTTCTTTACATAAAAAGTAATGACTAAACAAAAATATCTTTACTATCAAAGTTACAATACTGTCTAGGATCACTATTATTTAAATTAAGTATTATATAATTAGAACAACACTAGTCGTTCAGTTTCTTACTAAATATTTAGATAATAAAATGTAATACTATGTATTAATAAGAGTACTTCACTGCATTAACCAACTGAAACAAGTGTCTAGCTACAATAATTAATATTTAATCTATAATACATGTATGATACATGAGTACATATCAATCTGTGTATATAACGTCATACAAAAATATATTTCTTTATCTTTATAATTTATAAAACAGATAAATATTTTGTATATTTCACATGAATTATAAATTTTGATAGATTAATAAAATTATATACTGCTTATGTAAATTATAAATTGAATTTTGTTTAAATAAAGATAAGTAAATTTTCATTTGTATATACTAATATTTATGTAGAGTATAGTTTCGAATATTTTAATTTTTTAATTTTTTATTATACACAATATGTATTTAATAAGAAATTGATAAAATGTGAATATTAAGAAAATTTTACGTTCCGTAAATAAAGCTTTAAAAAATTTAGGGTTTAAATGTAAAAACAATCGGCATACATAATAAACTGAACAAAGCAATATAATATTAATTGTATTTTTTTATAGAAAAATTATTTTACATTAATTTAATTGTCGAAGCCCATTCTTCTTGTGAAGAGCAGCTATTTCTTTCAGATAAACAGCTTAGAAATATAATTATTTCAGGTTATTTCATTCATTCAGCAATTACAATAATTATTGCTTAGCAATTTTTAATAACCTGCTGATAAAAATTTCATAAGGATCAAAGTTCAAATATACATATAATATTTGATACAATCACTTCCATTCAGCTTTATTTAACAATACATTTACTGTGGGCGGTAATGAAGTAATTGAAAATGTTACTCGGTAAAGTGCTATTACGAAATTATATTAAACGAGCTAACTTTTACGTGTTTTAAAAAAAACTTACCTTTTTCTTTAACATTAGTATTAAAAATAATATTGATAAGATGATGAATTCGTGATTTTAAGAGAAATTATACAGTATCGAGACGAGAGTAAATTCTTGGGAATGCCAAACAATATTAAAACATATATATATATATATATATATACAATAGATTTATTCAGATTAACGATTCGACGACGATTAAATTAACTTGATTTTAAAATATTTCAATTATTTAGTCAGTAAATGTTTCTGTATTAAATAGTAATAAATATTTTGTCAAATCAAAGAAAAATAGAAAACGATAGTCCTAATTTGACAGGTATAAATTTGCGAATAAAAATAAAAATTATATTATAATATATATTAAGGGTTAAAAAATTTTTGTATATACACAATTTAATATATTATTATTTTATAATATTTATCAATACTTATTATATCCAATAAAATTTTGACATTCTATCTCCATAATAGAGGGTTATTCGATCATTTCCAGCTGCTCCCGAGTTTTGTCCAGGGAATTTAAATAAAGTGTGGATGTTTTGCTGATACAAATATGATAATACAAAGATATGAATATGCTGATGTTGAAATTAATGTGCCGAGTTATTATGTATAAAAGAATTAATATACAACAGAAAAAGAAATAGATAAAGGAAATGGATATCAGTGTAAAAATTAATATGTTAAATTTAAGTTGTAAGTAATAAAAAATACAATGCTTATGTTTAATATTATTAATATATTAAATAAGTAAAATTAATATTTACATGCAATTGTGTCGAATTAATTACGTATAATTTAGTTCCTGAATTTAAAATTAATAAGTTAAATCTAAAAGTTCTGTAAAATAAAAATTTTCCTTTTTTTTCTTTAATTTTATATTTTAGTTTAATTTTTCTTTAATTCTATATTTTAGTCTTACATACTTTATTTTTTTACACTGTCTGTTATAAATCATTTTTACTTAGCAGCAAAGGTTTTAAATTGCATATACATTACAATATAATATTTGAAATTCAGTATATTTTTTCAACACGATGATCATTGTGAAGTATGTATATAAAAATTATTATAGATGTTACGTTTAATACAATGTAATGATGATTTATTCTTTTTTAATGAAATTATAAATTTCTTTGAATGTTTAAAACTGATTTGTTCGAACATGAAAAAAAATTTTGTTTCCGAATAATAGTTTATTAATATCTCGATACTGATATTAAAATCATGATCAACTTATGTTTTATATGATCTACATCATTCATGATAAAATGAATACTTTGTAATAAGATGTATTATACTTGAACATAGTTGAGTAGAGGTTTGAAATCCATGGTATTTGGTTTTTTTTTTTTTTTTTTTTTTTCATATTTGTAGTGTGACCGTCTGTAAAATAGGTTAGTTTAAATACCACGTTTTTCGATTACAAGTGGTACGAATGATCATTCAAATATTGTAAAACGAATAATTTTATTTATTTGTAGGGCTTTAATTACATATGTAATTAATTTCTATTAACGAAGTAGCATATAAATAAAAGCATTATAATGAGTAAAAGCTACCTATCTTTAAAAGAAGCAAAACATCAATTTTCTACAATACTTGACTCCATTAATGAATCTGATAAAGCAGATTTCATTTTGAGTATTTACAAAGAACAGATTTGTAGTGATACAATTAACGATTATTTAGATGGTAAATATTAATTACTTATATCCTATATAAAAAAATTATACTAATTTATTATTATCTTAGATTCTAAAGATTATGACAAAAAAATTGATGGACTTCTTGATGATCCAGTATCGCAATTAAATACAATAGCCAATGATATAAAGTCAAGATTACCTCTTGAGGCTGTACTATCGTCAGAAAATATTACATTACCTACATCAGGAGAAGTAATAAATATATTTTTCATGTATAACTAAGTCGAATTAATATATTTACAGTCACTTAAAAATCTTTAGAATGCTGATTGCCTTCCACATGTAACAGTTCACGTAGATGAATTTTTGTATGACGATGTAGATGTCGAAGAACTAGTTCAAGAAGGAAAATTAAACAGAGATTATTGCAAAGATTGCGGCTCCAAAAATATTGGTTCTTTAAGTAAGATAAAAATTTAATTACATTAAGAGATTATGACACGATTTTTAATCTTCATATTATTATTATTATTATTATTATTATTATTATTATTTCAGTATTTACCTCTCATTCCATGTCAAGAGATGACTTATTTTTTATTTTTAATAATAGGCTTCCAACACTTGAAAATAAAATTGTATTGGATATAGGTTCTAGATTAGGTTCCATTTTATATGGAGTAAGTATTTATGTTTAATTATTATTATAATTCATACTTAGATATCATTTTATATTAAATACCACTTGAAATATATAAATTAAATAATTTTAAGTATTATAATTCGTTCTTGATTTTTTTTAAACAGAAGATAATATTTATTTTTTTACAAAAAAATTGTTTTTAGTATTTAATTATGTATTCGTTAATTTCGATTTGAAAATATTCAAATGGCCAATCTTTAGCTGTATTTCTATGTAGATAGACTACATAGAAATTATTAATTAATTATAAAATTTATTCAAAGTTATTATAATAAAATAGAGTGGTATTCATGAAGTATTACAAGAAGGAAACGAAAATAAAATATTAATTAATAACATATTATTAATTTAAAAAAATATTTTAATTAATGTTCTTGTATTGAATGATAAGATAATTTGTAAGAGTAATTTTGTATTTAATATAAGAAAAATTTTCAGGCATATGTTTTCACCAATGCAAGTCGTATTATTGGTGTAGAAATGAATAAAGATCTTTGCACATTACAAAACGATATTGTGAAAAAATACAATATGGATGATCGAATAGAAATTCTACATAAAAGAATAGAAGATGCTGAGGACATTGTTAAATTAGCAGATGTAATATTAATTAATAATCCTTTTGAATTTTATGTTTCTAAAACTGAACATACCTATATTTGGAAATTCCTAAACCGTCATATCAAAAGTAAAACTATTTTGATAACGCGCCCTTACCTGCCAGTGATTTTGAAGACTTTAAACACAAATATAGTTATAGATGATTGGGTACAACCTTACGATTTGAAATGGAACGATGCGATAAGTTTTTATAGTAAACTCAATACCGATGGTTTTTGTTGTAACGACATTGCATTTTATGAAATTATTTGAATATTTTAATCGTCGCTATTTTAAAATCATAAAGACAATTAATTATAGGATTTATAATACCGTTAATATATAGTTAATTCATGAATATGAATTTGAAGAGTATTATGAATATAGTAGTTAAGTCTCATCCTCTAACATTAAGTAAAGAATCGTGATATAATAATAATTTAATACTCGATACTTTAAAAAAAAATTATATTTTTATTAGTTTTATTCTATTAATTTAATTGTTATTACTAGATAAATGTGTAAGCGAGAGTAGAGTTTTTTAACAAATATGTGTGCCAAATTGTTAAATAGATGCATATGAAAAACTGTATATCTTTAATAAACATTTATAAATAAAATAACGTAAAATTATTTACGTAAAATAAAATTTAATTGCATATTTTACATTGACTTTAGTAATTTTATCATTTGGTTCAATTTTTAAGTAAATCAATTGTAAATAATTAGTTGTTTAATTTTTCTTATATAATACAAGATTGTATTAATAAATAATTTACATCGCTTAGAATTGAGTTTAATAATATCAATTGTAATTTATATATTTTTACGTACACGATAAATTATTTTATAATTAAAAGTTTCCATACTGTTGTAAAAATAAAGTTTACATTAAAAGTATTGGAATTTAAGGTAAGTTATTGCGGGAATACTTAGTGGAGGTTTAGTGACGTAAGACCTTGTGACGAGCGTTTTGGTAAAATGATAAATTGTGAAGGTTGAGCGATTAAGAATTATCAAACTTTTATTTACGAGCATATATTTTGTAATGAAAATATTTGTATTTACATTATGTCAAGCAACAGATGGTGTGCGTGAACACAGACCTGCTCGCAAGTAACCACATTCTAAATTACGTTCTCCTAGTTTTGAGAAAACGAGTGTCCGTTATCCTGTAGTAATTGAAATTTGAAAAAACGATTAAGCTTTTATTTTTTTTTTACTTAATAGATATCAGGAACAAACGACTCGTATAAATCGCGCGGATCGTCCAAAGAAATAATAAATAATAATAAGCCGCGGTTCAATAACAAAATAAGAAATGAGAGAGACAGAGAGAGAGAGAGAGAGAGAGAGACAGAGAGAGAGTAAAGAATCATAAGTGAGGAAGTGGCCTGTTGTCGACCGAAGTCTCGGTGAGCTGCCGGCGCATCGAGACCCTGATGAAAGGAATATTGCGCTCCGACTCGATCTTTTATTTCCCGAATGGATTCCTCGAGGAGGAGCGGACCACTGCCGGGGATCCGAACGCAGGTCCCACTGGACTCGTCAGTTGCGCGCTGCTCTCGTTGGCGATCGGTTCTCCGCCCGCTCAGGATGTCTCGAAATGCATCGAAGCCGGAGCAGCGGCCGAGCGCTTCGCTATAAAATATTCGCGTGTGTGGTTGTGTGCCGAAGAGGGTCACGACCGTCGCTGAAGAGCAACTATTCGCATGACACTCCTTACCTACTCGCATCTCCATCTCCATCTCTATGACAAGAATCCTGCTGCTACTACTACTACTACTACTGCTGCTGCTGCTGCTGCTAATAATGATGATGATGATGATGACTTTTTCGTGGATCCAGTCAAAGTCTGTGGAGGCGATGATCTTATACTAAGAACGGGCCTGGCCTTCCTTACATGAAGACGGTCAAAAGGATTTCCTACGCCCGCGCATCGCCGAATCTACGGTCCGCGTTCAGTTTTTTTTTTTTTTTTTACCGAACGTGTATTTATCAGAAATGTAACCGAGTCCAGCGATGGAAGAAATTCTGGCTATCTGGAAAATTTTTCTTATCAATTCGCTTCGTTAACACGACGACGTTTCGATAAAGTTGGACACATTCGTTGACGCGATGTAAGCAAAAAATTATCATTTTTCTTCTTTCCTCTCGTACTTTTCTTTACAAGTTACTGAACCGTAAATACAATCATTTTCATTCAGAGCTGACACAATACTCGTTAAACTGTTGGCTCTGTACTAGAAATATTTATACTAATGTAAAAAAAAAAAAAAAAAATATATATATATATATATATAATAATGATCTCACTTACCTTTTTGTGGCACTAAGTACTACTTGGATAACTCGGTACAACAGTAGTTATCGGTCAACAGTCAATATTTATAAAATTAAGTAAAAATGTTATTATTTATGAATTCTCATAATTTATTTTACGTTTTATAAGTACAGTCGTGTGAATGTAAATCAAATATTTTTATAAGCTCTCGACCATGAGAGCAAGCAAGTTTAAATAATTAAATTTAAATATATCTTTTTACAGAAAATTTATAACAGTAGAATTTCTATTAATTATAATAACAATTTCGCAACAACTAAATTTTAATTACGTACTTTGATTTTAAAAAGTTTTTGAATTATTTTTTCACAATTCGCATGATTGACATACATAAATATAGCTTCTTTACTCAGAACAGTAAAATTCTTTTTATAAGAATCGTATCATAAATCTGATTCTTAATTATACGTTTATAATCGTACGACTCCGTAACAATATTAATACCGATTATTCATATTTATAATATTGAAAATATATATCAAGCCATTACAATTGATATATATATATATATTATAAATTCTATAAATATAATCTATTTAATAAAATCAATGTATAATATTTTATTCATTCATGTGAACGTAATTAATTTTGAAATTATGCAACGAAACGGAAACGAAGAATATAAATCTTATTAACGAATAAAGAAGTATTTGTTACATTCGTAACAAAAATAAAAACAATGGCAGTATTATCCGAATAAAAATAGAACTTTAGACAAAATGGATTAACTTCTTGCATCGAGATAAATACAATTCGATTAAAGTGAATCGACTCTTATTCAACAATTTTATATTTATAGAATTCTTAAATGGTGGGAAATGCTTAACTGCAAATAATAAAAATAATTAACTTTAATTAAAAGCCTCCTTCCGATAAAAAGAGGAAAAAGGCCGATTATAATTGACGATGCAATATTTTATTACTTTCTCATATCGCTAACGTTAAATGTATTCGAGTTATTGAATAGAAGGCCAAGGTCCTTAAATAGAATATAATAGAATAATTAAAACTTTGATCCATCGATAGGAGCGATTGATATAATTTTAAGCAAATATCGTTGACAATGAAAAGCATCGAATAATCGTAGCTGCGCATCATTAAATTTATATTTGAATTAAAGATCTTTCAAGAATCTTTTAATGTAGATTTTTATTGTGAATACACGTACATGTCCTATTTTAAAACCTTTTCACGGTGATAAAAAAGAAAACACAGGAGAAAATGCACGTCCGAAGGCATAAGATTCGGAGGTATAAGCTTGGTGGGATTCGTTTTCGAAGGCGTGACCTGACGTACTTGCAGAAGTAGCAACGAGTACAAGTCGAGTACACGAGTACACGACTCAAGCGGTAATCCATGGAGGACGTAAGGAATACGGGATGATTCGACGATGGTCGCGAGTCCGTGTAAACACGCGATCGAGCGTGTTAAATCATTAGAGCTGTTACGTAAACCACCTCGAATTGTAATGAATCGATCAATCGCGGTGATCCCGGAAAGTTGGAAAACGAACAAGACGATACGATCTCTTCGTTCTGCCTTTCATTTTACTTTGATGAGCAACGGGGCGCATTTCACTAGACTTGTTTTAATTTTATTGAGGATTTAGAAATCCCATAGCTCTCTATAGGAAATAAAAAATTCGCTCGCACCCGTACAAATACTATTTCAGCTAATGAATATCAGCAGATGTCTTGTACACGCTATGTCACACGTGCATTCTTAACAACGGATTAGATCGAGCTAACGTCAGATACATCCTGACTTATAATGAAAACATCTATTTACATTTGAAAATTTAATTTCTTCCCGGGAAATAGTAAATAATATTTACTATTTCCCGAGAACGATTATTTGAACTGCTTATTTTTAATTTGTAACATAATAATAAATCAACGCGTACGTAACATTTTGTAAATATAATGCTTTCATGGTATTAATACGTAATTAGTTAGAACGACTTGACATTCGACACATAGTTTCTTATTAAAAGCTAAATGCTGTTTGTTTTACATTGTTTTTTTTTTTTTTTTTTTAATACTACTAACATTGAAAATATAAATTCTTAATCTTTTGTTCAAAAGATGATTACTTCCGATAAAAAAAATTCATATTTCTAATAAAAAAATTGTTTTTTTTAAAAGCGTTTTCTTTATTTCATTTTTTTAAATGAAATATTAACATAAATGTATATAAGCTAATTATTTAAAAAGCTTAACGTAGACATATGCCGAGACATTTTTTATTATTTAATTTCATAAATTTTCCTAAGGTAAATAAAAATTTTTTCTTAAAATATAGGTTTAGCTTATGCAAATAGTTTCTAATCGAATATATTTTATGAACACACAAACTAATGTTTATGAATATATAATAGAATTCATGAGAATTTTTGAAAAAAAAGACGGGTAACAAATTATTTTTTCAGAAATCAAAATTATTAATAAACTTAGTGAATCCATATCTTTAAACTTTATATTTATATTTCCTTAATCTATGACTTTGATCGTACCGAATTAACTATTTATTGTCTCATATTTAATATTAGTTTCTCTAAGAAATTATAATTTTTAATCTTTAATTGAAATGTCGAATTTATTTTTTATAAATGTTAATCCATTGACAATGTTGTATTTACTTATTATGATTAATTAATTATTTATTGGAGTTCACCTGTCGCACTCTGCTATGAAAACGATTGTAACTAGCAAAATTTTAAAATATGTGCCTTGAATTAGCTCATAAATTTTTTTACAATTTTAAATTATAAATTGCCATTTAATCATTAAAATAAATTACAAATAATTTTCTTTACAATTAACATTTGAAAAAGCTATTTATCAAATAGATGTGTTCAAGCGTACGTGTCTATTTATATTTTAAGTCTTAAGCCTTACATAATTGCACATAGGTTACATAATTATTATATATTGTTACACCGTATCCACAGTTCGTTTATTTTTCCTATTTAATATCATCATTGTTTCATAAACAATAACATTTTTCGTATGAAATAATTTCAGTAAAATTTCAAATACATTGAATTATTTTGCCTTACAAACGACGTATTTCTACATTAGATGATACAGGCAATATCTTGGTTTATTAAATTTCATTTTAAAATACAATCTTTTTTTTTTTTAGTTATTTTATAATATTTCATTTTAAATTTTTATAATAATTGTAAATTATTATTTGTTTCCAGACTTACAATATTTAATACCTTTCCTTTATTGTACGTATATATATATATATTATTTATTACTTGGGCATTCGTGTATATATTTCCACACGTACGTAATATTTTGAAGCACCTCATAGATGCTATTAATCTTCACGAAGCGTAAACAGTAGATAATACAAGGTTTCATTAGTATGGAGATATATTTATCGTATTAGTTTACTTGTGCACAAATACTTAAGTAGAAAAGGGCAGCAATAAATATTTGTCTACCAATTCTGAGGGGCAAATGTATTTACTTATAGATATACAATACACTATTGGCATTTTAAAATTGTCACGGACAATAATAGATATGTTCTGAATTATTCGCGCTAATGAAAACACAAATTTTAATAATAATCTCTGTTTATAAATTCGTAATCGTATTTCCTATCAAGATTCACGCACTATGACAAAAATATATTTTCAGAATGTTATCATCGCAATTTTAAATTTGATCTTTTTGATACATTTCATTAATATATTGCCTTATATTCAAAATTAACAAAATCATAAGCAATCTTTATTGATATACTAATCTAGATGATTTATCAAATAGTTTTTTATAAGTAAACATATTTTTATTTATTAATTTTTATGGCGATTTCAATACGAAAAATTACAAATATAAACTTAAATGTTTTTAATATTATTACGAGACTCACGGTTAATGGCTAATAAGATGTATTTAATAATGTAATATAAAAATTATATTAAACGTCGATTTTTTTCATTGCTTTCATATAACTAAAATAAAATTTAATCCATTATAAATATAAAGTAAAGTATGAATAACTCAAACCGTTCAAAAATATATGCAGATTTTAAAAAGTTCTTAAAAACCCATTTGCAGATTTAACTATATTAATATAACCTGTCTTATGTTTAATTTCTAATTGTTAAAACTAGATTGGTATACTTTATATGCCATATAGTATTTAATACCGAATTTAACCGAATTTTATATAGTATTTAACCGAATGAATTGTGTTCATAATAATATAATAATAATTTTATTTACATCATTATTAATATCACAAAACGTCCAATGTTTTAAATTACTTTGTAATTGACATTATATGATACAGATGATATACAATACTAAATCATTCAATGCGTAAAATACTGTTCGTCATTAGTTTGACAATTTTAAATTTATTTCTTCGTCTTAAAACGAGTACTTCTTCTGCGCTGAATACGATTCGTCAATGTTAAAAAGCAATTTTCGATTGTATTTGATGATGATCGACGTGTTTTAATAAATATTGCTTTCATTTTTCCATCCATCACTAATTAGTTTAATTCGTGATCTCACTTACAGTCATTTTACATTAACTTTTTTAATTTTTTAGATGTAAACTAATTTACAATGCCGAAAATACTTAACAACTATACGTACTTTTATAAATATTATTCTGAAATAATAATAACTATTTAAGCTAGAGGGAAAAATAAAAATTTTTTTTGCAATTTTCACTCATGATTGCCTACTATTTTGCATGAATGCGTCGGTAATTGACAATACAAAAGAAACAGGTAATATGTGAATCTTAAGAATTTGTAAAAACTTTATGAATGTTTATTTTTAATTAACTGAATGTAGTTATAAAATGCCTTAATGTATAAAATGCCTTATAAATTAATATTTAATAACGTTTAATAATATATATATATTATAAATGATCATTTTTACTTTTAAAAAAGAAATAATTATATATATTCGAAGCGTTTCATTATTATTATTTATTTAAATTTTGGTTACATTCAAGTCCGAAACCATGAATGAAATCACGTACATATATGTGACCTTGACTCAAGAATGAAATCTGTTCTGTTTTAATTAAGGTGAAATTTTTTATTTTATTAACTGACTGCAGCTATTTTTATAACTTAATACGAACCCTTTAAATTTCGGTTGAATAAAAATATGAAAGACAATAAAATATAATATAATATAATATAATATAATATAATATAATATAATATAATATAATATAATATAATATAATATAATATAATATAATATAATATATAAATATAATATAATATAATATATAATATAATATAATATAATATAATATAAATATAAATACAATAAATACAATACAATACAATACAATACAATACAATACAATACAATACAATACAATACAATACAATACAATACAATAGGTTTCATTTATCGTAGCATTAAATTTACAGTTTTTTAAAGAATGAAATAAAATTGAGCAGGTGTCGATTTAATTGTTAATTTAATGTAATTATCTATATCTAGCTATGGATAACAAATTAGTATTATGAGAGCATTGATTATATAGTGGGAAAAGCTAAATCATTAATAATATTTTATAGTGCAGTTACTGTAAAACCTGAATATAGCTCGAAAGCGCAAATGATTAATAAACAAATAGATAAAAATAAAAATTTTTACTTATTTTGAAATGAGGCTCATGAAGCAAGAGTCTATATGTATAAAGATAAGGTGGATATGTAAGGTAAGCACGTAATAAATGTACAAGCGATAAGTAGGAAACTTGTAATAGTCTATCTGGGTCAGTCGGAATGAGAAGACTTTACGGGGATTTGTATTTGCGTATCGTGGCCTTGTGCCTGTCATTGGCCCGATTCCATTGACAATCGGAATAAGTACATATTTTTTCTCTCATTTCTGCTATATCCGTTCGCCTCCACGTCGCTTCGCTCTATAAAGTTTATATATAAGCCTATTTACTGCTTTTATATCATCTTACTTCTTTTTTATTTATCCGAGCACTAGACAAAAAAAAAACTGCTTTTGCTCCGACGTAGCTACACTTTTTTACAAATACATAAATATATGTTTATATGTGTACGTTCCCGGCTTCTTTTACCTTTTTTTTACAGCATAATTTTAAGCCTTTGGCTTCTTCCATCTCGGATTCATTAACCTTGTGGATATTTCGTTACATGCCCCAATCCAAGTTTCTTTCATTTATTGGTTTGTATGTATGTAAATGCATTTTTCAGTTGTAGCTTTTAATTATTCAGAGATGATAAAGTTTTAATGATTATTTATTTTACATATAGTTACACCAATGGATACTTTCTACGTTTTAAAGGATTATGTTTATTTTAAAAATATAAATATTCAAGATAACTGGCTGCATCGTTGCTTAATTGTATTGTTGTATTGTAAATACGTGTCGTAAATTATCTGTATTTAAAGTATTAGAAAATAGAAAAATATTTTTAGTACCAGAAAATTACCATAACATTATTTATTTCTATTGGGCTGTTAATCGTACCACATAAATTCATTGAACAATATCTATTTCATGATATACCTAATTTTACATTCTTTTATTCTTACTTGATGTAACGAATATACAATAAAACCTGTGTTAATTACAGAATGAACAGTATTTCGATGTTCATTGTACCTAATAAATTAGTTTACAAAATTTGAAATATTTATTTTAATTATATTTATATATATAATACATATATATATATTATTTTAGATTGATAATAATATCTAATATAGAAGCATAAATAATATTTTTCATTTTTTCTCTATTAGACAACTATATATTTTCATTCAAATGTTCAAGATAAAACTCAATATACGAATTATATTTCGAATCTATACAATAATTTCTTCTTTTTTTTTAATAGAAAAATTTTGTAAAATTTTTTATTCTCAAACATTAATAAGTTTCTATGATTGTAAATATAAAAAAAGTTAATTATTTCATTTGTTAAATGCAATTGAATGGATATTTACAACTAATAATATAGTTTCTCAATATATTGACTCGATTTAAACATATAATTTTCTGAGATATTATACATTTCACAGTATATCTCTTATGTTAATTTCCGTTATAAACTTTAAATTCATTAAACTCTTCATTCAATTACTTTTGAATATTATTGGGTTATTAGGGTTATTAATATAAGTATTATGTTAATTTGATTTGTTTTCAATAACTCCATATGTTTAACTTCCATAACAAAATAATGTTTCATAGATTTAACTTTCAAAGATACATTTTTAATTAAAGTGGAAAAATTATTTTTTTCTTACAGCCTTAAAAATTATCTTATTAATTCATTAAATTATTCTTTATCAGTATTTAATTATTAATTATTGATAGAAACGAGGAATGAAAATTACATTTAATCAAATTTAATTTGAAATATCCTTTATGTTTTATCTGAATTGTGCAACTACTCTCTGTTGAACGATTTTTCATAACGTATCTCATCATATTGTTCCAGCAATTTGTCTCTCAAGGATTCACTAATAAAATTCTAATGTTGACTTTACGTATTTAAAATTCGACTCTTAAAAATAATAAGGGTTAAATATCTTTCAAGTATAACTTCTTTTACTATGTCGTTTTAACAAAACAATCAAAAGTTGTTAATTTTAGAGATGTAAATAATGAGTTCTTGAAATCCTTCTGTTGCGTGTGTATCTATCAATCAAGTACATAAGCCAAACTAAAGTTTGTATACACGACTGCCAACTTGCACAAATTGTATAAGAAAATCGCGAGCCTGACGCAGACGAATTACATGAACACTGCTTGGCTACCAAATAAGCGTCCAATAATTGATTGGCCAGGGCAACGTTAAAATTTCTTGTCCCTTGATTTTTTTTTTTTTTTTACCAATGGTGGGAGAAAGATCGCTACTTGATCGTCATAAAACTTAAAAGATCCGATAAAAAGGTATTTTGAATCCTATTATCTGCAAAACTTTGCGAACCGTGTTGGCTCGATTTTCTGTTAATCACCAGCAGGGGCATTGAAATTGTTTTATTAGTGACTAAAATCAGATGATCAGTTCTTTATTATGTTAAATTTACATCAATTGGAATTAAAATAAAACCGAGGCTTTTGAAAATGTCAAAATCTATGATAATGTTAACGAGTCGGACTTGTAGATTTAAGAATATTACACATTCACATAAAGTAGTTCGTTCCCTATACCGATAAAATCAGACTCGGATAGATTTATCAAAGCTGTTGTTATTAAATATTTTCGAGCCGAAGATATCTAAAGTGCCAACAATTTCTCAGGCAACATACATCACTTCGAAATTATTCGAGCCGCGTTATATGCATTAATTACAATTGACTGCGAACGTGAAAAGTATTATGAAAATATTATTCTATTTATATTATACTTAGTAAAATATATAAATACTAATAAAACTGTAGAAAGATTTGTACCTTAATTTCCTTTGATGAATAACTTCGTAACTTTTTCGCACAGACTACAACAATTAAACAATTAAACATTAATATTTAATCAGTGGTTAAAATTTGAGTTTCGCAAGCTATACTAGATTTATTTAAAAATAATTAGTGTTCGACTGAAATTAAAAATTTGAAATGAGAATATTGGCAATAGAAGGTAAAGGAAAAATCCCCTTAAAGTGTGGAATTTATTTAAAAAAACTGGACGCGCGTGCGTGTGAGAGAGCTGGCGTTAGGCCTTACGCGAGGGAGAGGCTGGCAGTTATCGGTCGACCCGGGAGGATGTTGCGAGCGTATGATTCCGGACGGATACGCCGGAATGCCTGCAGAAGCAGTGGAAGAACGATGCCGATCGAGATTAGATAGCGTCGCTCGTATAAACCGATATCGCCCAGTAACTCAGTAGCGGGGGTCACGCGGTCACTTCCACTACTCCCGCCCATCACAAACTTAAATCACAATCAACGTTTGAGAAATGAAAACCGCCTGGCAAGAGCCGTACGGGCTAAGGATTATGAAAAGGCTACAACTACGAGGAAGGAATCGGTGTATTTTTCAATGGCATGGACGGCCCGCATCTGAAATCCGCTGCCTTTTCGATCCTAAACAAAGAACAAAGTGAAATGAAAATTATTAAGAGTTCTAAAACTTATTCGTTCATAAGGTCGGATGATAGGAACATTTTAAAATAATACAGAAACAAACATCAAAAATATTAAAAAAAAAAAAAAAAAGCGTAAGATTCACGAGATGCTTCACGTAAAATAAGTTGTGACTAACGTAAGACCAACAATATAAAACATCGTAGAGGGGTCGGGGGAGGGAAGAAAGATAGATGAGCCTTTAAAAGGACAAAGACGTAGATATGTGGTAGATTTTGAGACTTCTACTCTCTATTCAGAAAAAAAGCCTTTAAGATCCTCCAGCTCGTAAATAAAAAAATTAAGTAAAAAATAAAAAAAAATAACGATAATTTTGCTGAATCTTGTAATACACTAATAATAAGTTCGTTAAGTCATAAGGCTTGGACTGTACGACAAAAGGCTAATAGATTGAATAATATATCCGAGTTGATTTAAGTGTAATAATTATGTCATAAAACATCAATTAAACGAATATTTCTGACATCTCTAATTAAGAACATACAATTGTAACGCGTTTCCGAAAAAGGTATTTGCGTGCCGATTTCGCAATTTGTCTATGATATTACCGGCGAAGACAAGGATGCAATCGATTCGATGATAATGACCTCGAATGCTTATTGACAAGATAATGGCATCCTAATTGACTCATTGCCGACTGGACTAAAGCACAGCAAACACACGCCTTCCTATATATTCTAATTACGTACGTACGTATATATATATATATATATAAAGTCAATTGGTCGTACGTCGTACTCGGATCTTATTATTTTTGGTATCGATTTTCTTTAAAATTAATAATAAATAGTTTTCGCTTATTGGCTGGCACTAAGAGTTAATCTTATAAACAATATTCCCGAGAGTATTACTCTGCGAATTATTGATACTTAATTTTCGTTTCAGATGAACTTACGATAATAATACTTACATTTCCTCAAATTACTTCAATTTACGATCGACAGTCTTAACGATCCCGATGATTAAATTTATCCGCACATGCGATACGATAAATTTCTTTTAGCTTGTACTTTTGTTTAGAAGCTTAATTTACTAAATATGCAAAGAAACACTTTTAAAATATTTGTATTTCAATTCCTTGTATTATTCCTTACCAAAAATGAATAAAATTTATATACTTTAAATAAATTCATGAATAATCGGTAAATTTAACAAAAAATAATAAATAATAAATGGAATATCGTTTATTGATTAATCCTCTCAACTGAGGGTGCAATTTTTGCACAATAACGAAGAGATAATATTTAAATATTTCCATTTGTAGAATTACGTATATTACAATAGATAAAGTAATAATTTTGTTTTACGGTCTTTTATTTAGATATATTATAGTATATATACTACACCTTCGTTCGTATTGTTCTTCGATATTAGCACAAGGTACATTCATTTAAATAGCGAATATAATTTACAGGACTTCGAGTATTAGAAAGCATTTCTGCATTGAATTATTTGTCAAGGTGCTTATAAAGAGGCTCGTTTAGCAGTGACCTCTGAATAAACATTGGAATAATTCAAGCAAAAGATATCTAAGGTGTAAGATAATGTAAAATATTATTCTTTGAAATCTATCAATCGCTGTCACGCAAGCAATTACGGTTTACGGTTACTGCTATTATTCAATCTTTGGCACTATTTCGTATTTTGTTTAATAAACAAAAGATAATAAATAAAAGAAGTAGTAACTTGTACTTTATCGAATGAATGACGGGAGTCGAGATTTATACATTATATTTGTCGTAAAATTATGTAAATTCGGTAACAATAGATTATCGTAAATAGTAGAATCGTTGCTACCAAAAGTATACACAAATACGTTTAAAAAGATTTGCTTCAAGTTATGATATCTCATGTACTCGGTAATCATAAAGCCATTGTATATTAATAAGAAAAAATGAGCGTCGTTCGAACGAACCGTTTGTGAAAGACGAGGCAAATTATAAACGACCTTTAATCATTGTGCTTGTATTAATTGGTATGTCGTAGTGCGAATAACGAGCTACGGATGACAAGTAGAAAGTTGTGGTGATTTTGATTTTAGCAGCCGCACGTATGCAATTCAAACGAGACTAATGCACCCGTTCGCTTGTGTTTCTCGGTAATTACGTGCACTCCGAAAGCGAGCCTTGGATGTCGCTGGCCGTGTGTGTTCTTTGAGTATAAGGACGTATGATGCCGAGGAGGTGGGGGCACGCAGTTGGATTCGCAGGAAACCGTGCGAACCGTCAAAATTAGAGTTTCGCGAAATTCTCAATTTAGATTTACGGATCTAAACAAGTGGCTGGCTCGAGTCGCGAGCCCTCCTGACAAGAAAAACGGGAGTTTAAATCCGAGGAGGACATATTATCGGCATTTCAATAGAAGAAGCTCCTCACGTACTTGCCGTCCTCACGTCGTAGCCGTAGACGTCGTCGTCGCTACCGCCGTTTCAGCCAATTCCATTCAATAGAAACTCTTGTTTCTTTGGACGGACTGCGGCTGCCTCTGACGCACGTGTGACGTCAATCGGGTAAGCAAGAAAACGCTGCATACCTTTTAGCCCGAACGCCATGACTCCTGCCTCTACAGCCCCCCACCCCCCACCGCTATAGCTCTCGCCCCCTCTATCTCTCTCTCTCTCTCTCTCTCTCTCTCTCTCTCTCTCTCTGTCTCCCCCACCCCCTGAACATAAGGAGTCTTATATATTTCTTATAAGAGTCTTATGAGAGAACATAAGGTTCTCTTTTAATAGGAGTCATCGCTCGACCCTTTTTTCTCCTAAATGCTCTATCGAGATACTCGGACTATCACTGCTGACCAAGGTGACATAGCACTGACCTCAAAATATAAGTTTTTTTTTTTTTTTTTTTTTAATGAAAATACCTTTTTCGTATATTGTACTCATCGTATCGGTCTTAACCGGTGGCGTTCGCCACTTCTTTCTTTTATCTTTTAAATCCACATGACGACCGCGAATTAAAAGCCGAAGCAGCAGAATTGAAGAATTTAATAGTCGGGGTTTTTAAATTTTTATTTCACAAATCATTATTTTGTTGCTGCGTTAAGGCATTGGACAGTTCGTAAATAAATATTGAAATATCGAATGACCGAGAATTAGCTTCGTTTAAATAGATAACTGACAATTTTCCAAAATCTACGAGCCTGTTTTTTTTTGTTTTTGTTTTTGTTTTTGTTTTCAATATAAAAATCGGCCCTTCTGCGCTTGAAGCGTAAATAATTTTTCTTGTTCTTTATCGGCCCGGTAGTGATTGTCATAAGTAATATCTCAAACTGACTACCCTGTTCAAATAAATCTACAAATTAATATTCAAATATATTATTATTCATTACAACCTAACGACACCTTCTTTTGTACATATAACCTCTGTATGTATATTATTGGTAAATAGAAGGATAAAATAGATAAATTCTCATCCTTTACGTGTGTATTTTAAAAACAAAGAACGTACAAAAAAAGAAATCCATAAATAAAAATTCATAATTTATAACGTACAATCTCTATTTTATATTCAATACATATTGTTTTGTTTTTAAGGCTTAACTCCAAATAAAAATAAGAATATTAAAATTAATTTTCATAAAACAGCAACTACAAAAGCATTTGAATTATTTTAAGACAGTTTTTAAATATATATATATATATATATATACGCGCTTTCATCTTTAATTTGAACTTTTTTAATAAAAAAATTCTGTCTTTCATAGAAGAGGATGATAATATCTAAAATCCTAACATCCTTTAGTCATAATGTTAGATAGATAACATAATGTATTAAAATTGAAAATCTACGCGATAAAAATATTCTATAAATATAAATATTTAATGTCTTTTTTTTTTATAACACATGGTAATAACAGAATAATTACATTTAAAAACATTTTTACAATATGAAGTATCAAATCATAATTCAGATAATTTTATTATCAATATTTTATTTTATAAAAATTATTTACTCGCCTCTTGCCAATATCTGGATTTCTAATACTTTTCTAATACTTAATTTCTAATACTTAACAATCCTCGACTTCTAATACTTTTGACACTTATAATAAATAAATGTGTGATGCTAGATATTGAAAATGATAAAGCGAATTTCCTGAACCACTATACAAATATGACCTTCGCATCACCAAGACATATTATCGAATTGTACTGCTACTGTCTTTATGAATAAGACTAACTACTATATAGTATGTAGTAGAAATCAGAGCACCCACGAAATCTTAAAAGAAATTAAACTAAACTCATTGAAAAACTAAAATTTCGTAAAACTTTAATGTATACTTATTAAAAATGTAGATACTAAATATTATTATTATTTAATTATTGAGTATAGTAATAGCGAATGACTTTTAAATAAAATTATAACTAAATTATTACAATTACAATCTATATTTGAGTGGTAGCTTATATAATTTTCAAGCTGTATAAGTGTTTCATTCGCTTCATGTACAAATACAACGATGAATTTAAGATTTAATGCCACTAACTATGTTATATTGTATTGAAAGTAAAATAAAATTAAATAACCATGATTTAAACAAATATCTCTATATCGGTTAATTATTTTATATATTTTATAATTCCCATCATTACGTAGGAATCAAATATTTATAATTATATTATTTTTAAAGTAAATCGATATACGTGCTTTATCAATTACTAAAATATTTATTCAATAAATCTCGTATTTGGAAAATAGCCAATTTATTTGCTATGTACTCAAACTTTATTACGACTATTTTAATCATAATAATAATGTCAATCTGTGTAAATGCATTGTATTATTGTGATAAACTTTTTTATAACAAATATATGAAACTCAAAAACATATTAATGATTTATCCTGTAAAATAATATGGAAACGTATGAACCTAATTTGTGTTTACAGCTGTCCACAGTTGATATCCATTTTTATTTATATATTTATTTAAATCATGTTTTCTTATTAAATCTAATTCATTTATTACTAATTAGTAGCTATTATCTTTAGATTGCCGTTAACTAAATTAGCTTTATTGTTATATGTTTTTTTACAAAAATTTTGAAATCTTACATTAAAATATGAATCGTATAGTTGATTTATATTAAAAGTTCTGTTCGTAGCAATTATTGAATTTATGATACATTATCCAAGAGAGCATTTTGTTTTTTGTTTTTTTTTTTATGAATTTTCATACGAATTACGTGTTAAAATAAAAAATAACTATAAATTCTTGTATATTCGAAACGATAAATTATGTACAATAATGATAAATTACAGCTTACTTAAGAAGATTCAAAATTTTCATGTTTCTTCCGTATTACTTGTGAGCCTAATAATTTATTAAAAAAAAAAAAAAAAAAAAAAAAAAAAAAAAAAAAAAAAACCATTGAAACTTCATTATTACTTTTAACTTTGTCATAAATTATTAATGAAATAAGATTATTGTAGATTATTCTATAATAACACTGAAATGATTATTTACCTCTTTTAATTTTATGATTTAGCGTGTGAAAATATATTGACTGAGATCTATTTGTCTATTGAGTTATCATATTTTTAAAAAATAATTTCATTATTCTTATTATAAATTTTATAATGAACGATATGTCATTTAGTTCATTCGAGATCATGAATAAGACCATAGACGAGAAAGCATTAAGTATATTATAATATTCGGTATCGAGAATCGTGTACTCGACTGAATCCCTTCGTTTCGTCAAGTTAATTAACAAGAGGCAAGCTCTGCCGTTGGAATACACACTTTATAAATACACAGGCGTCCATGCAACATTTGCATAAAAGAACGCATGGGTTTTCCATGACATTATTTCATTTGGGAGCACGCAGCAACGGTACTTGCTTTACAGGCTTTCCGTTTGTTATTCGGGACAGCTTTCATCACTGCCGGTTAGTTTTATACGCTCGTGTCCCAATAATCATCTTAAATCTTTGCATCATTTAATTAGACATCCGACAGTCGTTTCCTTAAATAATTGCACTCGTTCGATCATTGGTATTGCTATTTTTATAACGACAGCATTAAACGTTTCCGTTACTACGTGGATACTAAATATTAAAAGAATGCTCGCGGTAACGGTAACAAGGGTTTTTGTTTAAAAATTATATTGAAATTTCAATAGATTTCGTCAAGATCTTATCGAGAAAGTGTGCCAATTCATTTTGGGATTAGTAATCAAAGGAATAAAAACTCGGCAAGAACACGGCAAAATCTTGGCGCGTTATGATTATTATATTTCTCCGAGAAAGCTTTCGTTGCGATTGCAGTTAATTGTTTCAGATCCACGTTTCATCAATAAAATACGTATTATATGACTTTTGAGATTCCATCATGAAATATGAAATAAGGAATTTGAAATTTGCGATTCCCCTCGGCATTTCAAAGTCAAGATCGACATTCAGTTTTTTCCGGCCTATTTATAACGAACGTAACGTTCCATTCGTAACGATTATTTAAATTTTTATTTATAATTTCTTGATAGATGATTTCTAACGACCGTTTATTACTTAGAGTGCAGATTTCAAGGATTCAACTTATATTGCCTGATGTGACTTCAAATTGAATAACAGAGCATTATTTTTTATAATTCAAAATTTATAATGGAAATAATGTACATCAGTTTCACGCTATCATAACATTTTATAAGTTGAGTACATTTTTATAAAAATCTTTCTCTATATTTTGGATAATAATGGAAGAAAGTTGTCCTAGTTTGTATATTTGATATATTATTTTTCAATAAAATGTCTTAATTAAGACCCTCGGCATTGCGTAACCATAATAAATCATGATCTTTTAAATAGTTGTAATGAATTAACCTGATTTTACGTTGCATAAGTTAATATTATTATAGAATATTATTCAATTCACGCATCGAGCCTATTAGAGAACATAAAATTTGGATTTTCAATCACAAGTATTCTATATTAATGGAATGAAAATCTTTTTCTTATATATCTATAAAGTATACATATATATATATAGCATTAAATGAAGAATTTCGCGAATTCCATAAAAAAATATCTGAAATATATTGGAGCAAATTTGAATATTTAAAATGATCACGAGTCTAGAGGAACGTTAGCTTATCGGCTACGTACAATAATAATAACAACAACAACAACAACAACAACAACAACAACAACAATAACAATAATAATAGTACAGAGGGAAAGCGGAGTTTAATTGTAAAAATGAAAAGGTTATTGGGTAAAGGAAGTGGACTATTAAAGTAAATCAATGGAGTCCGTAATGTACGTGTACAATAACGATTGCAATAAGGATGGGAAGAGAAATGCAACGGTAGCGGGAAAGCAGTGACAAATGCAAGAAGAATAACAATAACGGTGGAAGGAGTTATTGGGTGGTAGGAGAAGCTCGAGAATGCAGTAGTAGTGGGGCGAGTCGTGTTGTCGGACAAGCTCCTCGGTAGCTGGCCGATATGGCACAGAAGTAAGATCGTGTTGGTTGGTGCGGGCGCGAGTGGGAGAGCGCATGCTGGCCGGGTGGGTAGGGGCAGAGGGTCGAAGAAGAGAAAGAAGCGGCTCCGTGGGTCGTGCAATGTTATTGGGCTCGGCTCCGCGATATCTCGCGGCTCATCCGACGGCCTCGCGCTCCCGCTCCCGTTCCCGCTCCCGGTACACAAGCACACGCGACTCCATGTGGCGCTATTGAGTATTTTTCTTCCCTGCGAGCCGTACGACACAGTTACACAAGTACGTCGTCGCCGCCACCGCCACCGTCGCGGTGCACTGCGCCGCCGACTACAAGAGACACGCGGGCGCGGGCGCGCGCCCGCGCGCGTGCAGCCACGCACGTGCAGGTGCACTCGACGTCGTTGTCGTCGTCGTCGTCGTCTCGCTCTCGCGTACACGATGCGGACACTCCTCGGCAATGTATATGTGCGATATCGTCGGGCTTGTGCGCGCGTGCGTTAGCCTCGATCACCTCAACGCCTGCCTGCCGCCTGTCTGCCTGCCTGTCTGCCTGTCTGCCTGCCTGCCTGCCTGCCTGCATCCTACATCTAGGTTAAGAAAATCTGTGCTTTGTTTACAATGCTGTTCTCTTCGTCTCTCTCTCTCTCTCTCTCTCTCTATCTATCTATCTATCTATCTATCTATCTTTATCTCTCTGTCTCTCTCGCGCGCGCACCATAATACAGTGTATGGATTAAGCTCCGGCCTTCCTTGTCGAACTTTCCAAGGTTTCGTTTTTTAAGGTTAGATTAAGGACAAGGAACGCCGCTGGATTCCGAGAATCTCCGGCTCGAGACACTCGGCTTTCTTTGCCTAAACTTCGTGCAATTTAACTGAGTCATGTCTTCTTGCATGCGACAGCATTCCCCGGCGTCTAGAGCTATTTTTCACATCCGCCCATGTACGTCATATTTCCATACATTTTACTTTGATCTCTCGTCACTCCTACTTAATCATTAAAATCATCGACATCTTCTTCTTCTTCTTCCTTATTCACCATCTATATTTCAATAACGTATTTTCTTTTGAGTAAAAGCATTATATATATATATATATATATTATACCTGTTGTCACTCTTATCAGACCCGTTCAAACGATTACGAAAATTATAGCCATGAATTATTTATATTTAATCGCGACTCGACCTGCCGTATAACGTCCACACTTACGTACTTGCCACAGCTTTACCTTTTATTCCGATGTCATTTCGTTAGTTTAGATAACACCGCATAAACGTAACCAAAGATTTTCGGCACATTGTTCTTTTATTTTTTTTTATTTATTTATTTTTTTTTTTTTTTTTTTTGTATATCTATTATACTTTTTAAGATGTAATTCATCCATCTCCGATGAGCCAGTGTTTATAAAGTACTTTCATGAACATATGCTTGATGATAAGTAAAAATAAAAAGTAGGTTAAGCGGGAAATGAATAAACTTTAAATTCTATTTCTGTTACGTGAAGTTTAATTAATTTTTTTTTGAAAACGTTATTTAGCAGTTTCATGACATTTTTACTATCGTTTAATTTTATAAATATTGATGCTAATTTAATTCTTAAAAAACTCAATATACATATGATTGTATGTTTTTTATACGCGTAAACATTATAGCATTAGTACGGGCACGAGTATTATAAATAATTTTTACCATTACCTTTTGTGTATTTATTATCTTGATATTAAAATAAAAATATCAATATATATCAATATATATCAATATATATGTATTTGCGATTATCAACGGGTCTTTTATAAATAATTAGATATCAATTGATTTAGTTTAAAATAAACCATGATTATTATTTTGTTTTAATAAATAGCATGGATCGTCATTAGAAGTACAATGTCATTTGGTATTGTTCAGAAGTTAATCGAATATCGCCACAAATTACCACGTATTTCTGAATGTTTACTCAAAACTCTCTTAAAAAAATAAAATTAATTGTACGTTATTTCAAATAACCGTATCTGTATTATACAGCCAAATAATAAAACATATAAACTCAAATATAAATATTAAAAAAATATAATGAAATATATTATTTTCATATGTATATATAAGAAACTATTTTAATTTATGCAATTTCGTTGCAGTCATAAAGTGCAATTTTATAAATCGTTGCTAAATCCTGTTTGATCGATGTAGCTAAAGATATTTGTTTTTATCTGTATTATGCGACAGAAAAACAACGAAGTATGTTTAAAAGTTGAGAAAAAATGACCATGGGCATTTTATGGACGGATAATAAAAATTCAAGCTCGATTTAATTTACTATTCTCATGCTACTCGTTCAATATTTCAAAGCTACTGGAACTAGAAAATACTATAGGTTTTAAATAAATAACGTTGCGTATCCGAATAGCGGCATTTCCAATGTAGTTTTAACGAATAAAACAATAAATGCATTGTAAATGAACATCTACTCAAATCCAAATGCTACTAATTTTCAATATTATTTAATAATTAATGAAACGCTATTGGAATATTTGGCTAAATTAAAAATTGATTTTCTATAGTTTTCGTGCTGGCGTACGCGTTGCGGAGATCAGGGATCCTAAGCTGACGAGGAGAGTGAAACAACCCCAATAACCGTCCATTCATTTGATCGATAAAAAGGACACAAAAACAAAACAAAAACAAAAAAAAAAAACAGCCCTGCCTCGAAAATTCCTCCTTCGCATCATGAAGTCGAAAGGCGAAAGAGTGGAGATGATCGGATCCGTGGAGGATAACGTGAGGAATACGTCGAACGAGTGCCAGGAGGAGGAGGAGGAGGAGGAGGAAGAGTACGGGGATTTCGGTTCGAAAACAGCGGTAGCTAACACGATGCCGATAGCCATTGCTAGATCAGCGAATAAGAGTCCCTTGAGCGACGAGGGGATCGAGCCCGACTCGGAGAGAAAAAGGGGTTCGGTTTCGAGATGCTGGAGCATCGATTCGGCGATGACCAGCGAGGAGGATTACGGGCATACGGCGAGGAGACAGAAGCTCAGGGTCACCAGGTGCTGTAGCTCCGACAGCGCTGTACTTAGCGACGATGACCAAAATAAGGGTAAGTTCGGATTTGGATCGAGCGCTTGATTACCTTAAGTTCAGTGACCTTGAACGCGAACCTCTCATTCCCCTCATTAGTACACGACGATTTATTAGACGAAAATACTCTCGACGATTAAAAATAATCGAATCGTTCGTTCTCGAAGCTTTCACAAGGTTTCAACTCACTTACCTTAAGCGACAAGCGGTGCAATTCGTTTATAATTTATTCCTGCCACCTTTCGATAATATTAAGAATTCGTCAATTTTATTTCACAACAATCAGGAAACGCTCGAACGAATTACATAAAAGCTTGACAGACAAAAAAAAACCATTTAATCTCTATTTAAATTGGCCGCTCCGATCAAAATAATGAATATCATTATTTTTAAACAATTATTATCTTTTTGTATTGTAAAATATAAAATGAAAACGAAAATATAAAATGTTTATTTCGTAAATTTATCATATTTTAAATCAATCGCGTTTGTATCTCAGTTACGCAACCGAGATATATAAACAATGAGCGCTCTGCATAAATTATTTTATTCAATGTTGCATTCGTAGTTTTTTTAATTAATAGATCTCCGAGGATTCACCTTTAACCACTAAATAATTGTATTTATATGTGTATATATATATATATATATACATAATATTTTAAAAGAAAATAAATTGCTCGACTAAAGTCGATTATTCATTAATGTTACGCAAACGCAATAAAACATTCGCATTCAGTACGTGCAAACGCTAGAAATTTATTTTATATTACGATAATTGCCGCAGCTCATAAATAAAATGAAGGTGTTTCACAAAGTTATTTTAATATTTTAAATTTACGCGTTAATTCATTTAATTCATCCAACGAAGCTTTTTATGATTTTAAAACCCCAAAACCCCATAATTCAATTGAATTTTTTTGATAAATATCTTTAATACGGATTTATAAATATTGTTATTTATTACTTGTTCAATTTTAGTACAAATAATTTAATATAGAAATTTATTGTATCCTAATATACTTAGATGAAAAATCTTCATTTACATATACGATTACTATAGTCTTTCATTTGACTAATGTCAACATCGATAGGAATATTTATAAACAGTACGTATGCTTTTAATGTTTTTCATCATTTACAATTACATAAAATAATTATATAATTACAAATATATTATTACCTTTCCTTTATAGATAATTTTATGCTTCTTACATAATTAGTTACTTATGGAATATGTCTGTTTTTTTTTTTTTTTTTTTTTTTTTTTTTTTTTTTTTTATTTTATTTATATTATATAATAATTCAAAGAAAAAAAATAATTAAATTTTAGTTTATTTTATTTTTAACATACAATAATGAATGTGAAAAATTTACAAGCAACGGTACATATAAAAATATTATTTTATACATAGATTATTTTATACTAGATAAATTTATTTTGCTAAATAAAGCATCTAATGATTATAAAAATCTTCCTTGAAAATTTCTATTGACTCGACCACCAATGCGTATGAATAATTGATCAAATTTATTCAATGTCGTATAAATAGTTTATTTGTATATTTCTTGCGCTAGTATTTTGCCAGGATTGTTCAATGCCATACTTTCAGAATATTTTGATAGACGAATTCAATTATTGAATATCTTTTTAGTAATACACCTTTGAGCCATCCAACGTGGGATTCGTATATACTTTGGTGAACTTTGGAAAGTGTATGTAGATTTCGGTAACAGTAATAGTGAAATGGGCCTTGAGCTAATTAGCTCAATTATATTTGTTAATTAGATTAAGTTAAAGCGTTATATAAGAAAGCCGAAGAAATTATTGCACGGGAGAGTAAAATTTATTCTAATTAATAATTGTTTTCGTAAATTTCAGGTGATAGCGTGGAGAGCGAGTCGAGCGATGGAAGGCCCAGATACTGGCGAACGCCGAGCGTCGTCGTCAGTGATTATTCCGACTATTCATATTTTGATGAAAGATTTGAACGCAGCGACTCTGAGTTGGAAAAGCTCGGCAGCAATAGTGTTAGCCAAGCGAGCAGCTGCTCCTGCCTTGACTGCGATGAGGTCAGAGACTTTCAGGACGTCTCGCACAACCTCGAGAATCACATACTCCAAGTTTGCCGACATCGACGGCATTCGGACTCCTGCTGCGTTTGTCTCGGCCCTATAAACCTTAACATTTCAAGGTATAAACCGGACAAACCGACGCTCTTCTATGTGCGATGACGTCTCATTTAAAAAAAAAATTTTAAGTGCTTTTAAAGTTTTCGTTTTTATTTCCTAATGATACAATTACGATTATATATTCTTTACTTATTTGAATACATATTCGTAACGTTGAGAACGGAAGCTCTCGGAATATCATTTATAAACACAGAGAGAGCTTAAATTAAAAAAACCCTTAAGGCAACTTTAATATTTGTTCCAAACCTTTTTCATTTATAGCTTTTACTAAACTAATAATCGTTTCGTTTTAGTTAAATAAAATTTGAAAAAATATTTCAAATACAGTTAAAATCGTCAAATAATGTAATAAAATAGTAGAAATTCAACGAGAGATATGCTTTTTATAAAAAATTAATTTTTTTTTATAAAACATTAGTTTTCTTTAGCTATATTTAGTTCTATAAATATAAAGTCTTGCTCGTACTGGTAATTCAATGTATTTTGAATTGCATCTATTCGAGAGACTAATAGTAATTATAAAGTGTTAACGAGTTATAATTAATAAATAGCATTAATATAAAGCACCAGCAAGTCTCTCTCACTCTCACAAAAAGTTAATATACGTTTTATTTGTTTACAGTAGGCAAATAAACAACGGCGGTAACAGGCGAAATTCATGTCTCGCTTCCTCAAATCTCTATTATACGAAACTGTCAGCTGGTTACGAAGAATCGACTAGTTTATCAAATGAAAAAGACAAGGCGTCGACGACAACGACGCCGACGACGACGGCTTATGATCTCCTTGACATTCCGCCAAGCCGCAAAATCTCAGACTGTTCGACGCTTTCGAGCTTGAGTAGTGACGAATTCGAGGTCACCGAACTTCAACCAATAAAGCAAATTTCGGTGAGTTTTCCCCACCTACACAAGTAATTTATTTGGCAATTCAAATGTTGTATATGATCGTATCTCCATCTAAAGAAGTTTCATTGAAGCTAATATGTGCGTCCTGATATTTATCAAAGTTCCGTCGGTACGGTAGATTATCTTTTTAGAATCTACTTGGTAAGTACATTTTTTTACAAATGAGGAAATTAATTTTTGTGTTTTGTAGCGTATTTCTTATATTTTCTTATTTGTCATTAATAACGTATATGATGAAAATTAATATAATATTAATAGTCTGAGGTTTAAATTTATAAAGCAACTCATGCTCAATACAATTATTGTAGAATACTTTCGTGAAAATTTAAAATTTTATATACCTTTTATTAAGCATCACCAAATATAGTTATACACACACACACACATATATATATATGTGTTTAAATAGATTTAGTAATTGTAATGTACATTATGATAGAGCATTCTTGTAATTGGAAAGTCCATAATATAATAATATAATCAAGAAATACTTCATAATAATATAAAACAGTTATTCGATAAATCATTTTGTATAAATTAATAGCAACTTTTTTTTTATTAACAACATTTTTGTGAAGCAGGTTTTTAGATTTATTTAATAAGCTTAATATTATTTCATGTAGTCTTATTTGATTAAATAATATCGTAATTGCTTTTAAAAATACAAAAACTGTATTTAGAAAATTATTAATATTTTAAAGTTGCATAATTTATTTCATATTATAAAATGTAAATTCTATGTAGTTTATTAGTACTATATTAATATATTATTATAAAAATTTTTAGGATACTTTTAAATTTAGAATTGAATTAAATCGTCGAGTTTTAAAAGAAATATTACGACAATTTACTATGAAAACGTACTAGTTTAATTTAACTATATTGTCAATGATAATTGAGTTATTTTTATAATGGTAAGGTAGAAATTAGAACATTGTGGCAGAAATATTTACTTCGATCTTTATGAATAATAAATGAAATAAGCGTATTTGAATGCCTTTGGTGTACGTACCTAGCGTATTTTAAAAATGTTTAGCTAATGAGTTAGCAGAAGAAATATTGAACTACTTAGTTACCAAAAAATTATGTTACTCAGCATTAAAGAGAAAAGCTTGAGAAAGAATAAAAAAAAGTACGTACGTCACGAAGTGATGCAAAGAAATGAGTTTTTAATTCACATGCTTATAAACAGCTCGGATGACTAACAGTCATTCTCCTTTTTATTAAAATGAAAAAAAAAAAAAAAAAAAAATCATGGACAAATAAACTTTTAACTTTAAACGGATACTATTAATCACAGAAACACAAAGCGAGCTTAAGTTTTCTGCCTACAATTTCCTCTTACATACATACATACATACATACATGCATACGCACATCCATCTATAAATTCACAAATATGAGTGTATAAACGCTTGTGCGTAGCGGAAGCCGAGAAGTTTTATATATTTAATTATATTATAAATTTATTATTTAATATATAAGATCTTTTTTTTTCAATCCTATTTAATCTTTACATAAGCGTTTTATTTAGTCTTATATTTTAATATATTAATCATTATTAAACTAAATCTAAAATTGATTTAAAAAAAAATTTAGTAATACATAGATGTATGCAATATTTACTATTTTTAATTTAAAATGCTTTACAATAAATACATTAATCGGAACTGAAAGTCAAATTTTTTTAAAATAATGAAAGAATTTCATCTATTCATTAGTAATTATAATTTAAACTTTGTATTCTTAATTATGACAGTAACCAAATATTATTTTTTTTCTTCCAAATTTGAAGTATAATAAATGTAATGATCGTATGTTTTTCTCTTATAAGTCAATAATTTGAATTTCTACATATTTTTATTTAGCACGTGAACGCATACAAATTTAATAAATCGATTTAAAATGATAATATATTTAAAACAAATTTAACATTATAAATATAAGGCTTACATCCATCCACTATTTATTATTTGTTATTTTATCCAATAATGTATCTATAAGATATTGAATATTTTTTAAATAATTCACCAAAATAGTTTTTTTATTATCTTGATAATACTTTCACATTCGTATTAGTAATCTTTAATTCATAATTTGCTTGACTGATGATTATTCATATATGATTAATTGAATCTTATACAAATGAATAATTATGTGATTGTAAATTATTTTAAATAATTCAAATATATATTTTTTTATCTCTTAATAAATCTCGTTTTTTTTTTTTTTTTTAAATAAAAGAGCTTTTCTTCTGATCAAACGATGATTATCCATGATAAGTTACTAATTTTATAGCTTGGGAAAATTTTTCAGTTATTCAAGGATTCGAATCACGTGCTATGCAATTGAGGGTCTCGAAAAAAATTACAGCATAAAAAATCCTTTTCAATATAAAATATATGATAAATAATATATGAGAAAATGTACCCTCAAGTAGTGTAAATTTACTGAAATTGTAATTATAGTATGATTATAGAAATAGCAAAAAACTCCCAGATTTCTATCCTTCAGTTCATTAATTGTATAAATTAATTTTTTTCGACAAATTAAAATAGTATGTTTTCATGTACGTTAATCATTATCATGAAATGAAATAGCACATATATATATATATATATATATATAATTCCTGAGACAACGAGATATACATGATTATTATCATATTATCATGATCTCATCATTATCTTTTGTACTTTAGTAGCTAATATATATATATATATATATATAAGTATACTAATAAAAAAGCTACAAAATAATTGTCGAACTAAATACTGCAACTTTTGTTTCAATCGTTACTATAAGCAAATAAATTCAATAATAAAATTTTATTATTTAAGATTCCTTGGAAAGAATTAACGAATGGATGCAATCATTGTATTAATTTATGTACTCTTTAAAAACTAAATTCTTAGAATTTCAATTGTCGAATTCTTTAAATATAAGTTATGATATACAAATATTAAATTATTGAAATATCCTGCTTTAAAGATTAATAGTAAAGTAAAAATTTATTGATGTACTAATAATATTCTAGTTGGCTTAAGATGTATAGGAAAAAATTAACGTTAAACAATTATAAAAAAGTGTTATTTCAATTTTTTTTATAATAGTATCTTGCATATTTCTTAAATTCATTTATTTCATAAAAATAAGTATAGCATAATATAATACTCCAGGTAATATATTTATAGATACATCTGAAAAATTCGGTCAAAACTCCATACGTACTGGACAATTTCAATGTACATATATGTATATGTATGTGAATATATATATATATATATATATATACACACATACTTAAGTTAAGAGAATTTTAAATAATAAATAATTTGCACGATATATCTTATATATATATATATAAAAATTAAATTACACAATAATGGAATATATTTTTAATAATAATTATGAATAACCGTCTTATTAAGAAGTACATTTTTAAACAAGAATTACTGCTACGTCGTAGAAAAAATAGACTTTTTATTTTTTAATTTTCCATAATATTAAGATTAAAAATACGTATAAATGTAAAATCCTTAACCTAGTGAATAAACGGAGGTGGTGGCGATTTGTGCACGCGTATACATCCTTTTTATCTCTGATCTTACGTGACCTTGGCGACATATTTACATATGGCAAATGAAAAGCCAGCGTGTGGGGTTATTAATTTTAAATCCAAAATCCTGCTGGGAATACGGCGGAAGGCCAATAAAACACAATTAAATTTAATTTCTCCTTAGAAAAGTGGAGGCTCATTTACTCGTCATCTAAATGTCTTTAAGTATTATATTTGGATTAACCGACGACTACGTAAATCTCTTCATATTTCATCAGGTTCTTCTATTTTTCAGGCTTAGATAGATTTCAATATTAGCCGATCTCTTTGATCTCGATGTTTTTTACTTTATTCTCGATTCTTTTCTTTATAACTGCGCATATTTACTAAACACAATCAACTCGTACTATTTTAGATTTAAATCCATACTGTATTTTTTATTATACACGTTATAGCTATTCTGTGGCAATAATTTTTTTTTTTTTTTTTTTTTTTTTTATTTTCGAAAGCATGTAATACATTTATTTTAGTAAAACTATTTTAAATAAAATTATTTTTCAAATCACACGGTTTCCTCCACAAAAACATTAATAATCTCAATTGTACTTTATTTAAAACAAATGTTTTAATGAAGTAAGTTAGTTTCATATACGATTTGGATCTTTTAACTGACATCTATTTTCAATATAATTTGCCATCTAATACATCTAATACATAATATTAACATGTACTTATATTTTTATATTCTAAGAGCTATTTATTTCTGATTCAAGCTGATAATATTTGTTTTATAAGCTTTATGATAGTTTTTATTTTAAATCACGCATTAAAATTAATAAATATTTTTATATTCGTTCCAATTCCCATAAATTTAGAAAGGCTCATATACTTTTAGTACAAGCTAACTGGTACATTTAAACGTAATCGTAAGAGTCATCGACGAGCAATCGAAAATCCTTTTTTCTTCGAGTAAAGAGCTTTTTCTTCATTAATATGTAATCGTATCGAGCGAAAACTAAAATGTGAATAAGCAGAGAAATTAATTGCCTCAAAATTTTTTTTACTAATAAAAATCGTAAAAATTAGTTATCGAGCTCGGTATTGTTAATAAGATAAATATCATTTAATGACTTCCAACTGTTACTATAAACGAATGTCGCATAAAACTAAATTATAAATATAATAATAAATCTTTATGAAATAACAATGTAATCACCCAATATTTTAATAGAATGTCCTCTCCTTGTGACTGCCACAACTCTACAAAGTTAAGCAATTTAAAAGAAATAAAATGGAGAGTGAGAAAAAAGGGCTTAAGACACAAATGCGGATATGCTTCTGTAATGATAACTAGTAATTAGAATTTTGATAATTGGAACTGGACTTCCTAAGTCTCGGTCAGTCAGGAATTCGTACTCACTTATTTTCTCTTGTAAATCACAGCTACGGGCTCTGGATATGAGTGCTTCGAGCCATGCTTGGACATTCCAATAGTCATTACCCAATTGCGCAGACTCTAAGTAATAGACAATCCGCCGTTCCATCGACGCTACTACGGTTTCGATCCTATTTCATCGGCTTTTACACGCGAATGACTTTTATGGCGATCGCTCCACTCACTCAATGAACTTCTTTATTTTCATTTTAATTATTTAATTCTCTTATTTCCTCTTTTTATCTGCTTCGAAATCTTCTCGTATGCAGCATACGCCGAAATATTGCCGATTAAGGACACACGTTTTTAGGTATTCCATGGAAGAGCTGCTGGGAATTCTCCTGACGCTGATCAATCGTATTTTTATTTATTTATTTATTTTTTTTTTGTTTTTTTCTTACAAAATTCATTACTTATTTATCGATTAAAATGTTTAATTTGTTAAGATTTTTTCTCTCAAATACTTGATTGAATGATTTGAATGTCATTATATGTACACCAGGGCTGAAAATCTCTATATCTCTAATGCTCAAATCATATTGTTTGCCTCTATCGAAAATATAAATATCGTCCTTGTTTATATTTCATTCCAATTAAAATATACCGTACGTATGTACCATATTTTTCAGACAAAATCAAGATAAATGCATAGAAATTCTTACAATATGTCCCAACACATTTTTCCCATCACAAATATTTAATATAGATTCACGGCAATATTACATTACAATATTAGAATGAAATTTGAAAAAATTACGATTCTGTAAAATCTATGAAGGTAAATTTTCATTACAAAACAAGTACAGTTTAATATCAATATTTTGATTATTCAGTATTTCGGAAATAATAGCCTTTAATCATACGTAAGTCGACTAATGCCTAAGTATTTAATCTAATAAAGTCACCTGAATGTATTATAAATCTAAGGAATATTATTTATCTTAATGTATAATAGTCCTTATATTTATTAATATAAAAATTCCTCATAATTTACGAGTAAAATATAAAAGCAGAAAGTATAATTTAAAATTAGCATTGTCGTAAATTTAAAAAGTGGTATTGAAATTTTATTCGTATTACATTCCTGTAATGTTAAATAACTATACTTCGATACAGTAATATCGGTCGAAGACATGATATGTATTATTACTCTACTATAAATTGCTGAAATTCATCTTTTTTGTATCGGTTTATAATTTCTGATGGTGAAGGAATATTTGATGATAACTGTAATTCGATGTTTTGCGTAATCGGTTTATGAATGAAAAACAATAAGTCGTTGCGAAAAAATGAAAAACAATAATAAAAAATAAAATACGAGGATAATACGTAATTCTGAATTTACGTAAATCAAATGTTATGTCATTATATTTATTTAGTTTTTACATTAATTAATTAGCGTATTAAAGGATTTATAAAATTTATAAAATTTATTTTTTTTTTATTTTGGAATTGTGAAAATATTATCATTTCATTTACTACAAAATTTAGTAGAATTTCATAAAATGATTCAGTAAAATTGAACACATGATTTATATTAAACTTTAAAATAGGTAAAATAAAAAAATGAGATGTAACAGTAAAAAAAAAATTCGTTTAGCAATTTCTGTAGTCAGTAATCATTACCTCTTTCAAATATTTTGCTATATTAAAGTATAATGAGGACAAAGAGAAAACACAAATTGAGGGTTTTCTTCACAGAAACAAGATGGATTAAGATTATGATGGATGGAATTAAAGATAATGTATAATACCGAAGGAATATCTGAATTACATATTTTGATAAATTTTGTCTTACGTTTATTTTACGCAGATATTTCTATATTTTATTACGTATAACATTCATATATATATATATATATGTACATTCCAAGGAAATTTTTACTCCTCCCCCCTCCACCCGTTCCTTATTATCTCAATTATATTACATATATTACATCTGCATTCTTTTTATATTTACTTTTACTATATAAATGTAATGCAATTTCTTATGATTAATAAAAGGATAGGAAGTGCCGTTTTTATTTATTATACTTTAATTAAACTTTATTTAACTGATAAATCGATATGCTTTTCAATAAAAATATTCGTACTCAATAATTGAGAGTTTCATTTTTGAGTATAAAAAAATATTAACCTTGAATAAAATTAAAAATTAAAATATGTATTTTCAATTTAAAAAATTGTATGGAAATGCCAGGGCAAACGTGAAATTATTAAGAAATAAATCTATTATATAATCGGAATGTCAGATCCCGAATAGAAGGATTTGAAATTACACGGAGAAGAAACGAATGATCTAAATTAATCATCTCGTAAGCAAACGAGTAAGTGAAAAAAGCGTATTTGTTAGGTTTGTAGCACAAGGTCCTCGCGAAAAGATATTCATCTTGTGGAGTTGCGTTAAAATTGCGTTAAGCGAAAAGTGCCCTTATTAAAATGAAATCGTCTTCGTGAACTCGAAATGTTAAAGAACGAGCTTTAATCGAAAGTGAATTATGTACATGCGCTGCATGTACATATTTCAAATTCGTATAGAGATTACATTGAGCAGTAGAAATCGGCCGGATTTATCGCTCTTTTTAATCTACTCGTAGTTAATATTTATAATACTTTTAAGTTCTTGGATACTCGTACGAAAGAAAATTATTTATACTTTATTTCAGAAAAAAAGTTTTTATATATTCAAGACTGTGTAATGACTGCTAGCGTCGACTGCTGTATATCTTATGCTCATTATTATGTTTGAAGTGCTACAATGTAGTCTTTCATATGAGCATAGAGTTCAACTAATATCTAAATTATTATTTATAGCTTTCTTAAAGTGTTGCGATGATTGTATGGAAATATATTATTAAAATCTATAACGCTCTATTCTAAATTTAAATAACGACGGATGGAAAAATATTTTATTCTAGATTACATTTATATTTATTAATTAATTGTCCGCGTATGTGTAATTTATAGGCATTTAATCCAACATTAAAGAATAATATCTTATAATATTTTAAGGCAATGCTTAATCCCCACCAAATCATCATTCATTTGTTATTATGAAAATATTGTAATTTCAGGAAATATTGTAAAGATAGAAATTATTTTTATAGCAAAAAAGACCTGTTATTAAATTACATCGGAAAATGTGATTTAACGAAAATCCGTTTTACCATTTGACTCGAGGCAATCTGATACCAATTGATACCAATTTATCAATTATTCGTAACTACATCGTTGAATATAAAAGATAATAAATAAGGTGTAATAAAATTTCCAATTTCGTTTGTTTAAAATTTCATTGGCTTATTAATACATTCGTATAATGTGATGATATTATTGAACAAGATTTTTTTAAGTTTATTATTATCAATAATGACGAGGAAAATGTATTATTTTTTTTTATTTTATTAAAATTTATTGAGTTAAACATCAATTAAAAGTTATTCTAAGCTATTTTAAGCGTATTGCCGTCAGGTTCACTTTAAATCCTATGGATTTTTCTAACTATACATTTTTATGCGTTTCAAGAACTTGTTTATTTTAACATAATAAAAACATAAAAACTTTGTCAACTTTGTGTATAATAGTAATTTTTCTATAAATATATTTAAAATTTTTATTAAGCTATTTTTACTAAGCACAATATAACTTATGCGAGGGACAAAATTCTACAAGATAAAAATAACTAGTGCTGCCATAAACCTGAAGGTCATTATTGGAACACATCATACGCCCTTACCATAATATCAAGATATCAAAAAAGATATCTGAATTAATAAAAACTAATTACAGATAAGGAATATAAAAGTCGTATATAATTAAAATTCATAATGATTATTTTTACAATTTTATCACGTATAAGGGAATTTTAATTTATTCGAAAGTATAAATTTCACTTTCTCCTTTATATCTCAAACTGGTTAATAGTCAAACTAATTTTGGTTCGAAGAATTTTATTAATTAAAAACATTTCTAAAACACGAGAAGGTATTGCACAAAAATGACAATAATAATTTAATAGAAATGCCGTTATGATGTTATAATTTGTACCAAATAGATATTATTAATTATTACTACTGGTAAGTTTCTGTTGCATATTCTATTACCGTGTATTTATTAATATTTTCCACTTATTCGCCAATTATTATTCTTTTTCCTTTCTCTTAATCCTTATTCGCGATAGTGGTTTATGTAATATGTACAATTTCTGCGAATGGCTACGAGAGGAAAACAATCATTCGCCGCTGATAATTAATTTTGAGATGCATTCGGAGCATATTTCTTAAGAAATTAATTTAATTCGGTACCGATCCAACAAAGAATGGCACTTCATTTACGTAGCTTTCGTACGCAATGCAAAGAGTATATGCAAATAATGAAAAAGCGTGTCCACGGGCACAGTTCTACCGGCCAACGTTACAAAATATGACTCATAATTACTAATTTCCTATCCGAATATCATGACTGGATAAGTTTGCAATTTCATTTTGTAAAATAAACATGACTTTTTAAGTTTAGCATTTTCGCGTTGGCGTACACTATAGCGACATTGGACATATTTAATTTTACAATACCATTACGGAAGTAAGCTCGAATGAACATGTGTTATCTGTCGGTATTGGTGGACCAGCTCTATTTAAAAGTCTTGTTTAGGCTTTGCAGATAAATATATGATTGTATTATTGAAAGAGTAAATATGAGCCGGCTGTCAGAAGTGTAGATAATTTATGTCTCTCTCTCTCTCTCTCTCTCTCTCTCTCTCTCTGCACCGTATAACGTATGTAGTTGTAATGTAATGTATAGATATTGAGGAGACAGTGACGGATAAGAGAGAAGAGAAGGAAGAAGCGGATCGATAGTAAAGAGATGTGAGGACAAGTGACGTAGGTGTCCAGCGACGGATTAGCGTATCAATGTACGCTGGAAGGAGCGTAAAAGTTCTGTAATTAGACATAAAAGACGGGGTGCCGACCGAGGAGAGTAAAGTTTCGAGACTCGATGAAATAAAGCATCGGTGCTTTAAAAATAAAGACCGAGCGAAGCGAGCGTGGCTCGGTCAAAAGCCATAAGGAAGAATAAGAAGGGCGGGAGAGGTCCCGCGCGACCGCGACGCCTCTCCCAAGAGCAGCAGCGGCAGCAGCAGCAGCAGCAGAGGGTCGCGTGTGGCCGCGGATCGCTCGAGTCACCAGTCCGCGACGGAGAGGCGACCGCATCGCCACGTGGCTCTCTTGGTCCTATCTTTGAAGTTATGACGTCCAGGGGGAAGCGTCCACGCGGACAGTTACATTTTCAGTTCGGTTTCCGAGGCTCCCCCGGTTTCTGCGCGGAGTGAGTAAGACCAGGACGCATCAATTACATTATATATATATATATATATACATCACCCCCGCCCACACAATCCGGTTCTGCTAAGCGGATACCTTCGGTATACGTGGATCCTTCCTTCCGCTCGTTCGCCAGTGCTCGACATAAAATGGAGAAGGAAAATAAATTCATAGAAATATTGAGAATACCGCCTGTCGACCAAGGCTTCGTCATCTAAGTATGAGTGCGCGGAAGACATTATTAACCGCGCTTTTAATTCCAATCGCTCGATCTTCATTTCATTTGCTTTACTCACTTAGTTCAGTTTAGCGAATGGCTTTTATTAATTATAATCTCCGGAATGCCTGCTGGATTTTTCCTTTCCAAGCCCGAAACTTTTGCGTGGTTCTTAATACAATTACATAAGCAGAGGCCAAATGTTACCCATCCATTATTACATCCCATTATGTCATTATACGTACTTTGAGAGCTTCGCTAACGGAAGCGCACAACGGAAATAAATTCTGGAAAGAGTGGCACCGCGCAACGTTTAACGAAATATAAATCTACAACAAGTGCAACGTCTTCAACAATAAGTATTGTGATAAAACAATAAAACAAAAACACTGAGTGATGTGTGATCGGTTCGATAATGAATAATAATTTATTGAAGAAAATATGGGATCGCGGAGGAGCTGGTCTAAGTAAAATTATATCGCACGAAGATATCGAATGTTTGTTAAAGTTTTCAGTGCTAATGCAATTGAAATCCTTGGCCAACGTATAGCAAGAGATATTGCGAGGGAATAATATAAGTCAAGGTCCTTAATCGTTGGGACGATTACATTATATTTTTGACGAACGTAAATGAGATCGAGCCGTAAGCGATCCGAGACTTCTTTTCTTTTCTATTTCTTGTTTTCGATATTTTTTTTTTTTTTTTTTTTTTTTTTTTTTTTGCCCACCATTAATTTGATATTTTATCTAAAACAAGGAAAATAGAGAATAGAACGGAGATAATGGAGGGGGAGAGCAAGTGCGTGAATTCGCGATGCTTAAAGTCGAGTCCCGTAACGATGGCGTCCCCCGTCACGCCGACGCTAAACCTTATGGAGCAGCTCCTCCTCGCCAAAATGGAGAAGCACAGCATCGCCCAGGAAGAGGAGGAGGACGATGAGGACGAGGAGGAGGAGGAGGATGACGAGGAGCGGGTAGAGGGGGATGACAAGGGGGGCGCCAGTAAACAAATAAGCGGTAATCGGCGAGGCAACAGATCCCGGAACTCCCTGCTTAGGACGAATTCTTTGGACAGCCAGACGAGCGTCAGTACTTTCAACTCGCTGATATCCAATGAGTCAGGATCTGCTGGCAATCGCTACTGTAGATGCGACGACTGCCTGCTCGGGATCGTCGACAAACATCAACAGAATCAATCGAGTCCCGGTCGGAAGCAGGTAATTCGACCTCTCGTTTTACCGGTTTCTCATTCAGGCTTATATCCAGCAGACTCTTTTAAGCTCGCTCAGCAAATCCATGTCGCTGATTATATTTTGGCGCATGCAAAAAATCATGGCACTCGCTTGAATTCGCTACAATTAAGTCCAGGCGCATTTCACTTCCAGGCGCATTTCACTTTATAGAGAAAATCTTATAATCTCGCTCGGCAGCATCATCACTTCAAAACATAATCGTGACATTTACAATGCAAAGCATTCAGAACTCGTTTCATAATAATCAGACTAATATAATTTTATCAAATTTCTTCATATAAATTATTAAAAGTTTCAATAAATTATTAACCCAATTAATATGTTTAATACTTACAATAAGAAATCTTTTTATTCATAAACTGATTACGTTCCAATAATTCCATTAAAACGGATAAAAAAATATAATTAAACTTTATGAAATTCACTTTAAATACGATAAATGTTTAGAATTAAAATAGAAATTCCGAAGAGAATCATTGTTTTCTTTCAATTATTTAATGGCAAATATTTAATGTCAAACGTAAAAAGGCACAGCATAACTAGTCTATATTATCTACTAATTTTTATTACTTCTATTTAAATAAAAAATACTTAAAAAGGCATATATATATATATACAGTACGTTGGTAGATGCTATATCTAAGGTTTAGAGGAACATTATACAATCCATCTTAATGTTAAAATGAAAAGTAATGACAGACATTTTAAGTAACTTAAATTAAAATAATTGTACCAATAATTGAATATTTTTATAATCCATTGTATTTAATATGAACTAAAGGAACTTGAATAGCCTTATTAAAGCTACTTTAATAGAAACTGCGATTTAAATAATTAAAAAACAAAAATGTATTCACATGTAATTATTAAGTAATTTTGGCGATTGTCCTATTACTTATCAACGAACTGATTATTAACTGCAGCTATGATCTAAATAACTTAAAATTAAAATTTGAAATAATTCATTTTTAAGTGATCGCCAGTCAGTTATTTTCATATTTCTTACAGTATTTCAGTAAAAAGGTATCGCGCGATGATAAAGGAGATCTACGACGAGAATATTATGTGTCCAATTAGTTTCTATCCAGAGAGAGAGAGAGAGAGAGAGAGAGAGAGAGAGAGAGATACACGTCTTTTCAACTCTGCTCTCAGCTTTAAGATTAGCATTGCTCAATATTCATTGCAATAATTACGCTGTTGTTCTCATTTCATTAGTTTGTAAAAGTAAAAGAGTAGAGCGCGTGCCTTTGTTGGTATTTCAATCATGCGCACAGATTCAGAAGATTTTGCATTCCCACCGCTTATCTTCCTCTCAGCTTACTTACACTTACAAGCAAATTAATTATCGCTTTTTTATAACTATTAAGTTTTCGGTAATTCATTAAGTTGTTATTATATAGAAAGCTCGGGAATATAGTACAAGTTTAATGGCGATATTCATTTGTGTGCAACTGCTTGACGAAACTTATTTCAATATTATCATTACAAAGAGTTAAAGTTATACCGCATTTTATGAATTTTACAACCTTTTATGCAAATGGTGCCGCTATGCTCGCTCGCGAGAATAATAAATATTGATCTAAAAATAGACAATAGTTAGTTGACTAGAAATAAGTCAATTATCATAAAATGTTATCCGATCGCAGTTAGGAATTTTAATTTTATTGAAAAAATTAAATTTCTATATATAAATCCTTAATGATATCGTCGTCAGATGAAGGTATATCATATAAATGTACGCGTAGCATGAGTTTACCTAAAATATCATCATTTCATTTGCTTTAGGTTCACTTATAAACGGAGTACAATACAATCAACGTAGTAACTGAGCAAATTTCTTACGTATATCTGTCCTAATACGTTTTCACTCTATTATTATTATTATTATTATTATTATTATTATTATTATTATTATTATTATTATTATTATTATTATTATTACTATTATTATTACTATTATTATTACAATTATCGCAGCTAGTAAAATTATTACTGTACGTTAAACAACTGGAGATTTGAATAAGCGTTGATCTTATTTAAGAAATATTTTAGCAGAACAAAGACTTTCTTACATCCGACTTAGAGACACTAACATTTGAATATGAGCTATAAATACTCTATAGCGATTCTACATCTAATACATGATTTAATTATTTATAACTTGATAATATTAGAAATATATTTTTAAATTTCATTTTATAATTCATGACTTTTCGTGCGTTTCTTCGTCTTTTACATTGTCGTGCGGTAATACATAATTTAAAAATATATCTCTTATAAATAGATTTCGATGAATTTAGAAGCAATTTTTATTTTCTACGTATTTATTGGCTTCAATTCGAAAATATTTATGACATATTTGTTTAAAAAAAAACATGTGTTCAAATTTTTATTTTAAATAATAAAGATATCACCGATCATGCCTCTATACATAAAAATACCGACACTTGTATTAAATATATAATAAACTTTATTAACATTTCGAAAGCTAACATTGTCCAAATATTTTTAATACGGATGAAAGTCAAATAATTTGCTTAAGCAGCGATATAAGTAAAACTATTTTTTAGCGGCTCGGACTAGAACTTCAAAATTTATTTGTGTGGAATTATTCATTTTAATATTTAAATAGTTAATTAAGTCTTTATCATGCTTCTGTTCAACGTTTCCATTGATTAGAGTATAAAGTATGTGTTTATTATTTTTCGTTGATGAAAACTGATTGAGTTTAATTCCACTATCGACCAAGTAGTCTTTATGGTTGATAAGCAATAACGAATATACAATCCTCTATATGAACGTAAATTAATACGTCTATTTTCGGGTGACAATCAGAAAACGACGTAAAATTGGTCCCAGATTACAATAATGAAATATTATAATTAATGCATTATGATATTATAAGTGTTAGATATCTAACACTTATGAAATTATTTATAGTTCATGTATGAATACTAATAAAGTACTTCGTTCCCGTATATTACGAAATACTATTATTATTATTATTATTATTATTATTATTATTATTATTATTATTGATTAAAATCTATTAAATTTATAAATATCCGAAAACTATCAATAGAATTTTAATTGTACGACTAACGGCATTACATGGTACTGAAAAACAACGAAGCGAAGTCGAATTATATTAAAATGATAATATAGTTGATAATAAATTTGACGTGTACAACTTCATGGAATATCGGGTTTGATTAAATTGCCGTAGATTCGCAGCTACGATTCAATGTTAAATACTAATCCAATTATTCGTGGAATAAAAATAAATGTGATCGCGAAACCAACAGGAATTCGCGAGATCTGTGAACTCGAATGGATGACACAACAACAGAAATTCGACAGTCATGGACAATTAATAAAAACAAATCGCCATTACCCGCACTTAATTCTTAATTCGCGTCTTATTCCGTAAAACGTCTATGTGGTCGTGGTTGTACGTGCTACAAATTTTCACTCGATTGAACGAATTGTCTCGAGACGAAAAGCCAGTAATGAAAAAAAAAAAACCACGTATTTAAATATAGTTGCGTTACTTGTACAATTAATACAGAAGTAATTGAAGCAATTGCACCGTTGTTGTTTTATTATCAAACTCCGAGCCAAATGTCGGAAAATTTGCCGTAATTAGCGGACAAACGTAAATACTTGAGTCTCATTTGGCACTAAATACTTTTGCACAGATAAATCTTTCTTTATTTTTTTCTATTTACTTTTTGAGAAACACTTAAAGAAAATTCAACGTTAATCATTAGTCGGAACAATATCGGTGGCAAAAAGACCGATCAATAGTAGAAATAAAGTAACGGGGATACAGTGATTAAACGTCGACGACGATTAAAAACCTCTGAACACGAGGAATCGGAGGAATAACAATTTTCGTCCCAACATTTTTCCGCGGTAAATACGTTAAGTCGAGCTTGCGCAACAAATTCGTCGTCGTAGTCGTCGTCGTAGTCGTCGTCGTCGTCGTCGTAGTCGTAATCGTCGTAGTCGCCGCCCCTCTGCATTAGAAGGTACATTTTTCTCGGTATAACTCTCTCGGCTCGACTCACCAGTAAACAGAAATACTACTACTTTTTTTTCCTTTTTTTTTTTTTTTTTTTTGCCTACTCGAAAGAGAATGTATTATTTTGCGAAGCGACGTTCAAGAAATATGAACTTATCGATAATACGTGCTATTTTTACACTGCCACGGCTGCTCTGAAAATCGAGTCGAAAGATCGACGACTTTACCTTTTAATCGTTGCCGTTAACGGCCAATAATTGACTCCCATACCCATTACCAGTTGTGATCGGAGCTGCCATCATCCATAATTATTAATCTTTATTCTACCTAATAGTACGTAATATCATCGTCCCTATAAATTATTCCTAAAGTAAAGATTTATTCTATTGTATTATTTTATCTTTTAATTGATGTGCGAGACTAATAATTGTTGCTTAATATTTAGTAAAGGTAAATGCCATTCATCACATTAGATAATTAAGATTATTCTTTTGACTCACCATCTTACACATGTAATGCAGAAAAAATTCCTTGTTAAAAGTATCTGAGAATATTTTATTATAAAGTAATTATTATTACATTACAATTAAGGCAAATGTAGATAGATAAAGGAAAATGCTTATGAAAGTGTTAAAGTGAATATAGTATGTTATAAAGCGAATGCTAAGCAGTCGATATAATACCGATTAAAGATCTACGTGTATCCGATCTACGAATGTTCATAATATCCTCAATACATAGCGGACAGGTCGACATCGTTTAATTTTCATTCCTAATATGAAGGTCAGGAAATAGTAAGTTTTACAACTCAATGCTCGAAACATGTTCCTGTCAACAGTGTTTCCTTTTTATAGCGCTTATTGATTGAATAACATTAAATTGATTGTTCACTCGAGCATTTGGTATGTTAAATAGTGACGTAAATCTAGTTTCATTACATTATATGCTCGATTCGGATACAAAATCTCTTTTATCGTGAAACCTAAAGCTGATAATTCATTATCCTTATATTACAGATAAATTATAAATTGTGTGAATTTAAAGTAAACTTAAGAACCTTTTTGGTTTTTTAAAATAAACTTTTACATATTGCAATAATACTATAATCGAATCAATCGTTTTTAATTTTAAATCGCCTAAATATATTCTACTGCAGTAAGCTTGGTACAATGAAATTCTGTACTATTATTCACCCGCATCATATAACTAAATTAATTAAAAATAATAATAAATCATAAATATTTATTCATATTAAATATTAATAAAAAAAAAACGTTAGAGTAATGTGTAAGGTATTAATTTGGTTATTTAAAATTGATAAGTCTATGTATTTATTACAATTAAAATAGAACATCAAACAATAATTAATCAAAGGGCACTTATATTTAATAGGTTTACTCTCATTCTAAAATTTAATGGGAAAGGTTATTTTTAGATGCCAGAAAATATTATTCGCTTTTTAATTAAATAAGAATAACTTTTATTACAATATTGGTAATTTAATTGTAATTATATTTATTTTCGCGAAAAATTGGATAGATAGATAGATAGATAATTAGATAGATTGGTAGTGTACGTGTTATTGAAGTTATTTAATAATATACAGTATATGAAGAATGGACAACAATTATTGCTACACGATAAAAGTAAATGATAGGATCGTAAAAATTACTCATGCTCAAAAATATTTTGATCACGTTTTATTTGACGAAACTACAAAAATGGGAACGTAGAAACATTTTAAGTACTGTATTAAACATATGTACTGCATTAAGTAAATCTCGCGCAAGAGTTGAGAATATCGGTAATTATACAAAGCTATATATATATATATATATATGTATATACAAAGACTTACGTAGGTTTGAAATCGTTTCGTTATGCGAAAACTTACTTTTCTAAGCGTAAAGTTACACGGGTTCGTACACGGATGTAATTCAAAATAACACAATATTACGGTAACGATAGTAACATTTATTTGTGTAATACATTTTTGTTTAAATTTTTTATAAATTTTTCCTCGTCGAATCTTATAAGCATAAATTTTATAATTAAAAATAACAACATGACCTTGTAATAATTATTTTTCTTTCAATTTCTCGTAATTATAGATTCATGTTATTCAAGCTATATGTTTATATATCTAATTAGACATAAGCTTTTAAGTTCATACGTATCAGATTAGATTAGCATAGCGTATAAAGAAATTCGAAATAGTGACGCATTTTAAATGATAAATATCTTTAATGCCGTTTAAAATTAAGTTTTACTCGCTATGTCTTGTTTTAATTATTAAAATATACACATGATTTGATATAAATATTATCTTTATGGATAACGTTTGTTTTATACATTCTTACAGCACTTGAACGTGTATAAGATAATATTGAATGACATAAGTTATCCCCTGATTATATCACAATACTACATATGCCTTTTTAACATTTTTCTTTATTTGCGTACGTTGCAAGAACATATGCTGATTGTAATCTAAACTTCAGTGCATATACATGTACATGCATTATGCATTGATTATATAAGAAACTACATTAGCTACTATTTTTTGCGCCGTTTTCTCGAGCAATTCATTGAAAATGCAAATCTTCGTTTAACTTTCCAAGAATCCAAATTTCTACCTTATAATTTTTATCTAAACCTTCTTATAAATAATGAGTCAACAAGGTATACTGTACATAAAAATTATTTAATAAATTTAATAAATTAATCTTATGCTTGTATAGTTTTTTATTTATAAATACGAAATTAATATTAGGTTTGAATTAAACTTTTGATTTTAATGGAAAATTTTACAAAAATATGGATAAACTTATTAACTTAGTATCGCGAACAGTTAACCGTGAATTAACCGTAAAATTTGTCTTTCCTGTGGTTAGATGATTTTTAGTAGCTGAAGGAGTTTAGCATTGTGAAGAATACTTTTAGTTTTATAGCAGAATTTTCGACTTCGAACTTTTCGAAAGTTTTAATGTATGGCCTACTTAGAAGATACAACAATAATCTTTCTTTATAATATGATCTCATTTATAAATATAATCAGTAGCATTGAATTACATAGTAATGAATATAGAATATATAAAAAATTTATATGTGAATGAAACGAAAAGTTTTGTAGTTACAACAAAATAAGAAATACTTGTTAGACTAGTAAAAATATTTGTTTTACATATGAAAATATCTATTTTGACAACTTTTATTTACATGAAGTGCATTGAACTGGAATGGGCATCGAGCTAAATAAGCCACGTGTGTAACATAAATCATAATTTCCTATTTATAAAATCTAACAAATTTAGTTTATTAAAACTAATTATGGTTAAGAAATTAATTTTGCACAATGGCAAATCCTCTAATGTTTCACTGCAGATCGAGTACAATACTTTTCAGTTAAAAATATTTTGTTTAAAATAGTTATAAATACGGAAGATGAATTTTTAGAAGCATTTTAGGCAATGACGTATCTCATTTATTTACGTTCGCCTAAATTTTCATCTTATATCATATACTTTCAGCTTGATAAGATAAAAATTGTCGAAATATCGCTCAATCGAGTGCGTAAAATATTAAATAAATTAACGAGATACATGAAAATTCTGTGAATATTTATGTTTTGAAGCCATACGAAAAAATCGGTCAATGACATCGTCTTTGTGTGTACGAAAATTTGTTTTCGTGTGTGTTACCGTTTCTGAGTGAACGTTTATGTAAGTATTTTCCGGAATACTTTTAGGATTTGTCGACTATTATTGAACAAGAAAACTCTTAATGATCAATCATATAAAACTTTGTTTAAAAAAAAAAAAAAAAAAAAAAAAAAAAAAAAATTCATCAGGAAATTTAAACAAAAATTCATAAAATTCATAACTGAAAATTCATAAAGCGTTATAAAGTTTGATTGAATATTTTTGGCTAAATTTGACGGACATGATTTATATGGCTTTTTCCGTGCCAAACTATTATATCATACATATAATGAAAAGACTTGTGATATTTATTGCATTAATTATCCCTTGCGCATTTTCTTTTCATTAATCGATGAATAATTTTTATTTTTCTGCCGATCAGCTTTATGGACGCAATATTTATATAGGAAATATAATACCTTACACGATGATAAAAAAATACGAACAAAGGTTATTGCTACCAAGTCACTGAATCAAACACGTATGTATTATATATATTTAAAATAATAATAAATATATAGTATTGTTATATATAGTAAGGTACGTTTGAAATATTTATAGCTCATTTCTGCCGTATCCGATCCCTTATAATAATTAAAATCTAAAGTAATAGAAAAAAACTTGACGCTTGTAATAAAAGTCAAAATATAAGTATTTTATTAAGAGCTGAAAAAAGCTTTTGTCGTCTTAAATTTTATAAAAACTTAGTTATACATGAAATTGCAAAGCTTTAATTATGCAATTAAACGCGCTATACGTATTTTGGCGTTTTATGACCTTTCACTAATAAAATAACGATCAATTACGGGATAATTCATTAAAAAGAAACGATCAGTTGGAAAGTTGTTTAATTGCTGGTCATGAAAGAAATAAACTGACGGGACAATTTTGATAAAATACATTGATGGTAGCATAAAGTTGCTCATATTTTTGCACCTGATTGTGATAGCCAGACCGTAAATTTAAAAATTAAAAGGAAACTCGTTGTCAGATTATATTTCGTAGAGTGTCGACTTGAAATATATCTATTGCCGACATACTCAAATATTATTTCTATTTTATACTTAATATAAGAATGTATTTTAAACATTAAGGTCCTGGGTGAGAAATACGTCGAAATATATGCTAATTAGTGTTCGGGAGCGAGATCCCGCGAGAAATCGGCGCTTCAAAGATATAAACAATTAAAATATAACGTATCGGAAGGCGCGAAAAAGAAAAGTTAATATCGGACAGGCCGTCGGGAGAAATCGATCTGGTAAGCTAGAGTATTATACACGATATGATGACGCTGACTATGCTGAGGTATAAGAAAAGGATATAACAGACATTAGTAGTGAACATTAGATATTGCAGCTCGAGTATCTAGAATTGAGTTGCGGATCGTCTACGGCGTTCCAGGAGTAAGGAACAGCGCGGATGGGGATACAATGCCCGCTTGGGAGGGACGTAGCTCTCGGGAGTGAGGCGAGTTGGGTAGATAGAGTCTATCATGCTTCCAGACTCAGGACTACGTCGCTACTTAAGTAGTACTCGGTAGCCACGTGCTCCCGAGGAGTCGGAGATTTCATTCGCGCAACCCCTTCCTCACCTGTAGTGCCATCTAAAATTATGAGACTTACGTTTATATTATATTTATTATTATCGTTGTCGTTATCATTGTCGTTGTCGTTGTCGTAGTCGTAGTCGTTGTCGTTATCGTTGTCGTTGTTGTTTGTTTGAAAGTGATTGCGGAATGAAATTAACAAACAATTTATTTATCATTGTCGCGCGGGCATAGCGAACCCCCTCTTAGTGGAAGGAGGAAAAAGCCTTTTTACAATTAATAATGCGAGTTAAACTAAATCCAACCGAAGGCTGTCGTGCAATTGGATCCTCGACGTAATGAAGAGAGCTCTCTTACCTGAGGTAATTTCAGCGCGTGGAACGGTTGCGGGGATGTCGCACCTCACGGATTCTTCGAAGCGTTGAAATCGAACCTAAAACTCTGCAACTTTGCGCACAACAGTAGGTCTCATGGGATCCCGGTCCGGAACAAGTAGATCATTCTAAAAACTAAATGTATGGGAATTAAATTAATGTTGAAAATAAATATTAAAAAGAACTTTTAAGTTTAATGAACGAACAAATTAAAAACTTCAGGCTATATTATGAATAAAATAATTAATGTAAATAACAAACTCACTTCATATTGAATATCTTGATAATTAAATGAACTAACAGACGTTTTCATGAAATTCGCTAAAAAATATACAACTCAATAAAACTTCATTTGACCTAAAAGCGAGTCACTGCTGCTGCTGGCATTCAAATTATTGTTAATATGGTTTATCAGAAAAATAGTTTAGAGTTGGCGGATGGGGCAAAGAAAACCTAACCTTCGATGTGCAAACTTTTCGGCTTTAATTTAATATTATAAATCATTAGTTATCAATAATTTTTTTTTTATGAATCCACTATCGACATATTATTAACAATTAAAAATAAAAGTCAACGTTATAAATAAATGCTTGCATCAACTCACAAGAAAGTAATTCATTTCTAACACTCACGCAGATACAAATGCTACAAATTATTTATTTTCATGATTTTAATCACATTTTGTATATAAAGAATAATAGTTCAAGACAGACGTATACGATTTTGCCTATATATATATTTTCAAAGTCTTTATTTATTTTTGTTTCAACGGTATTTTGACGGACATAACGTAATATTATATAGTTACTGATATCACCATCAATTACAATAATGTATTGATCAGCGATCTATTTTATAATTTTCTACTTAATAACTTTGTAACTTCATCTAAATTATTTATGATTAAGAATTATCGATGGATTCCATTTAAAAATAATTAAACCTGTTATCATGATAGTATTTATCTTCTCTCTGCTTAAATCGTCTAATAGACTTAACTAACAAATAATTTCTTTAAATTTACTATAACGTGAAATAACTTAATTATTTCAATCAGAATACAACGGAAGAATACATTCCCTCTTGAATTGCATTTAATATAAATTTATAACCTCTTTAATTAATAATATTCCTGCAAAACAAAACGTGAATCTGTGCATTAAGACTCAGAAACTTAAATATTTTATATCGACTGTTTTTTGAGCCATAAAATGTATAGAAAACAAATATTTAGAAATCCTCATGAAAAGGATTTACTAAATTTATTATCCAAATATAATAAGTAAAAATGTTGAAATCCCTGATGCGTAAGTACAGGATCAACAATACACAGGAAGCAAGGAAGGGCTTTTTTGTTTTCTAACAAAGCGTAATGCGATCTTCTAAGATATCTTTTAAGATATCGCGCATATTTGATTTTTTCGATTTTCACTCGCGCATTATTTTAGAAAAGCTTTCTTTTTTCCTTCATTATATATTTTATACATACAGTTATACACTACATTGTAAACTCTGTAAAAGTAACGTAAACTTTATTGTATTCGGAGTAGTGATTTTATCCTGAAATTATCAAGTACAATTTTGTACACATGAATTATATAAATTGATTCTGTTTTAAATTTTTTCTAAAAAAAAGTATAGTCATTAAATTTTCGTTAAAATAATTATATAATTAAAAAAGCTCTTGATTTTTAGTAGTTGTTGATTCAAGTTTTTTAAACTCAGAAGAGTACGAGCTAACTTGTAAAACAATCATTATTTAAATTATTTCGAACGTAATGTAACATCATCATCATCATCATCATCATCATCATCATCATCATCATCATCATCATTCTATTTTTAATTTGTCACAATAATTATAAATAATTATAATAAATAATAAATAGGCCTTTGTAAGTGTGTCGATCAAGTATTAAATGATTGGTACTGTTGAAAAAAAAGTTGCAAGTATTAAGTACTAAAATATGAGTATTGATAATTTATAAATGCGTTAATTGATCAATGTCGTGTACGTGAACCTAATAATATAAATAAATTGTAAAGTCTTTAAAATAATTGTAAATATTTGTTATAAAAAGATAATTTGTCTTAGAGTTTTGACACTAATGGCGTTGTAAGCGGTTGAGAAATCTGCGAAATCAGTGTTTGCATCTCAATCTCTTACAGCTTATCAGTCAACGATTATTTAGAGAGAGAGAGAGAGAGAGAGAGAGAGAGGGAGATAGGTTTTTAAAAGATATTTTAAAGTTTTAGAATATTTGGTGGGGCGTTAGTGGCAAGTCATTGGAAGCAGTTGGAGAGATTAGCGGTTGGTAATTATGCAAAAGATCGAGAGAGAGAGAGAGAGAGAGAGAGAGAGAGAGAGAGAGAGCGAAAGGTGGGGGGGATAGAGACACCAATGGGAGATTAACTAACGCAAGAAAGAAATTTGGCGCGACTGATAGAATAAGAAGAGCGATCGAGGGGTGAATGGATAAGACGTCGTCTATCGTCAGTGATCCGTATATTAAGAGCTATAGAATAATCGACAAGTCAGACGTCCGAAGTCGAAGAGACATAATCATCGCGGCGCCCGCGTCATCGTCTGCTTTTTGTCGGCAATGACAATGAGAAAAATTGGCGACATACGAGCGCGTATTCGTAAAAACGTCTCGGACTCGGACTCGGACTCGGACTCGGACTTGCAGTCGCGTTGGGAGTTGTCCGACTATTATACCCCGAGTAAGTCTTATCGACTGGCGGCGGCCCCGTCATCAACAAGAGCTCCGGGTGTAAAAGTGTTAACTATACTTTAACGAGTTGAGTCTCGCAGCGCGGTCATTGGAAAATTTCGAGAGTCATACGTACAAGCAAGTAAACTTGCAAGCACTGTGCAGGAAGAGCAAATAACCAAGTGCAAATAGCCCCGACGAACCGACCGCTGGCTCGACAATGCTAAATGATCTAGTGAGATCTTTCTATCCTACTACGGCACTCGAGTTGGAAATCGCGTAGGTCGAGTTCACTCTTTCTAGCGAATTCCAATACAATTGGAATAATAACGACAACGACAACGACAACGACAACGACAACGACAACGACAATGACAACGACAACGTCAACGACAACGACAACAAAAATTGAGAATGAGGATTAAAAGAGAAAAGAGTCAGTCCCTGTCCCCCGAACCGCAATAGTGAACATACGTAACGGTAGTTGCGAGCAAACAGGGTGAACAGATACAAAAGGTTATTGGGGTTATTCGTCGTGAGAAAGCCGGGCCGAGAGAAGTTGGAGGACGAGGACAGAGATCGGCGGAATGGGAAAAATGGGAGCGGTCCCCTGGCGACATTCGGCCCGGGCCACTTGTTATTCCCGACGAGGCCCCATTCTCGGAAGGCGGCGCAAGCGCCTACGTCAGAGCTCCCCTGCTCCTTCTCACTCCTCCTACGTGGAGGCAAATAAAAAAAGTGGCACACGCGGTCATTTCTTTAGTTAGCTTCCGTGGATGTCCGAGGGAAGAGGAGCAATCGCGCTCCGTCAGCTGCGTCAGCTCCGTCAGCTCCGTCAGCTCCGGCAGCTCCGTCAGCTCGCGCACTCGGCACGTGCTCCTGTGCGAGAGAGACGCAGGCTCAAGCCAATCTGTAATACGAGTTCCCAGTGAAGCCGATAATCTTCCGCGAGGAGTCACGATAACCTACGTACCAGTGCGGCGGTAGATACATTAGCCCGGACACCTTGCCGGGTTTGATCTACCATGTCCAGCTCCTGGGGACTTGGTGGACTCGAGGGAAGGGGGAGAAAGTGACCGGGACCGCGATCGAGTCGGGCCCCACTTAGGCTACGTCGTAGCCGAAGCTTGTCGAGTCAATGCTCGTTAATAACTGGACCTCCCAACAAAAAGCTGAATCAATTAGCCAGAACAGAGTGCGGAGTGATCTTAAAAAGGTTCTGCACGTTGTCCGAAAACGGGTTTCGCTCATTTGTTTCTTCGATTCCACTGACTCGGAGATGCAACTGAAAAGCTGCCGCTCTGCTGTTTTTACTTCTCCAAGGCCAACGACATCCGCTGCGCACTAGCGAATTCTTCTCGTACTCTTTCGAAAAAGGGCTATTCCGACAAAAAGGATCTCGATGCGAGTGCTTCGTTCACAAAAGAAGACAAAAGCTGCGTGGAATAAAGGATATCTAAATAATTATGGTCAGTGTTGACCTCGGCCGAGCTTCTCACGAGGGCTCCGCGACGCACTCCCTGCCACTTCGACGTTTAATAATCATAACAACTGACTAAAGAGTCACGAAGAACTGTATACATACCTTCAGCTACAGAAAGTGAGAGAGAGAGAGAGAGAGAGAGGGAGAGACTGCGATTTTTCTGTAAAATGCACAATCTAAGCTGCGGGCGGGTTATTCCCAAAATTGTCTGCACCCGTCCGAGCTTCTGCGACGACGATCTCGGCAACGGCCACGAGAACAGCAACAATATGATCGTCTTACTCAGCCACAATGGTACCGTCGGCTCAAATAATACCAACAACAACAACAACAACAACAGCAACAACAACAATGGCTTCGATTTCATAAAGACGAGTGGCAACAATAGCAACGGCAACAACAGCAGCAACTGTATTCCGCGACAAAAAAAGATAGCCAGGAGTCGGGTGCGCCGAAACTTTCGTAGACTCTCGCTCTCGAGCTCGGAGAAGTGGTACTCGACGACGCCGTCGTCGTCGAGGAGTCCCTCACCCGTAGGCTCGAACCGAATCAGCCGGCAATATACGGACTTGAGCCAGGACGAGATGGCAAAGAAGGGGGTGAACTATTGTCAGGCGCCCGGGTATAAGCAGTACTTGGAGCTCCTCGACGTACCCGACTTTATGGGCAACAATGTCGAATGGAGCGAGCCCAGTGGCGACGACCTTAGCTCGGAATGGGATTCCGACCAGAGCACCAGGAGCGACAAACTCATCGGCGACGAAGATCATAGTGATAGCAGGATCACGTCTACGAAGGTACGGATACAGGTGGTACTCGATCGAACTCGAGCAAGCGACCCGTCGTCAGTAATAATCAAACTTTACCAAAGACCCTTCGTATCTATTTAAATAATAATAATAATAATAATAATAATAATAATAATAATAATAATAATAATAATACAATAATAAAATAACATAATGATTCCATTACATTTGCATTTTGTTTTGTTTTGTTTTGTTTTTTTTTTTTTCTTGACGGCCACACTCGACGAACGCAGGTAAAGAAGTCGTGATTTTGCCCACGATTCTCGTTAGGTCGTTATCGACAAAACATATTATTACGTACAATTGTATGTATTATATCCGCACAGATTCACGTATGCGTTGAAAGTGTTGCAGCAGTACAGGGAATACGATTCGGAATCATTGGCCATTAATCGATAAGATATTAAATAAATAAATAAATAAATAATTTAAAAAATTCGATCTATCGAAGCGACGAATAAACCCTCCCCTTTATCTAATAATCGAATCGACATTTCAAAAATATTCATTATAATTCTTGCTTTACGTTTCATTGACTACTTTTAACAACGGTTGCTTCATAGTCAACCGCATGAGCGCCATCATCGATCGCCTCGTCGTATCGTTTACCTGATATGGGGGGGGGAGTGAGGGGCAGTTAGAGCAACAATCCGAGTAGAGTCGAATTATTAAATATTTCCGCTTAATAAAATCGACATTACTTCTTACTACTTGTTTAGAAAGATAAAAAATTAAGTCTATGGATATTATTAGTATATTTATCGTAAATGGTTACATATCCTCGATATAGCTTATCTCTAATTAATGCTTTTAATATTAAACCTGACATTTATTTGAATTTATTCTTCCAGAGCTCTGGATGGAGAAAATTAAGGAACATCGTTCACTGGACACCATTTTTCCAAACATACAAGAAGCAACGCTATCCATGGGTAAGTAAGTTCAGTCCCTTCAATAATTCTAATTGCAGGCAACTAGGTTACAATACCCCGAGCCTACAAGGCGACCGACGATTATTCCTTCAAGACCTCGATGGAAGGCTTAAACGGAACTAACTGGCTATTGTTCGCAGGTCCAATTGGCCGGTCACCAAGGCAACTTCCGCGCTGGCCCCATGCCCGGCACCATCCTCAAGAAGCTTTGCCCCCAGGAAGAAGCCTGCTTCCGGCTTCTCATGCACGACGTCCTCAGGCCCTACGTACCCGAGTACAAGGGTGTCCTCGACTTGAGGGAGCTCGAGGTCAGCGGACTCTGTTATCTGTCCTTCCTATAGCTTCCGTTCAACTCTCCTCAAATAATCTCCTCTTCCATTAATTAATCAACAATAGTGGTCTTGTACTTTTTCTGCCCACGGCTCGCTTTTATTATTAACTATTCTTCTATGCGTAAGCGAAATTTGAGGTATCGTAAGTAGAGAACTGTGAACAATATACCAAAATACAATTACATTGGAAACTACATTGGAAATTATCTCTGGACACGTACGCGCGTGCTTCTCATTCTACTACGTTTCTGCACATATACATACGTACACGTACAAACACACATGCCCATTGTCAAAGTTCAACAGATGTCATGATAAATAGCTTTATAAAAAGTGAATATTTGCGATAATGGTACGCATCGAGGGAATTGAAAGCCAATATTTTTCCTATTTCAAAACTATACTATTCGTAATATTAAAAACAAACATAATAACAATAATAACAATAATAACAATAATAACAATAATAACAATAATAACAATAATAACAATAATAACAATAATAACAATAATAACAATAATAACAATAATAGTAGTAGTGGTGGTAGTAGTGGTAGTAGTGGTAGTAATATTTAAACGATCGGGCTAATTTAAAAAAAATACTCGAATCATAAATCCAGTTATTATTTATAACAATATCTGCTTCTAAGTTCTTGCTCGATTTGTGTTTAACTCGTAAATACAAACGGCAAAGCTTAATAAATTTAAATAAGCCTTATCGTGTAAAATTCACTTTGGCGTGCATTTTCCTCTTCTTATTAAAAAAACATTCGACTATATTCTTGTCACATTTATTTTATCGCTGCTATTATTACGTACAAAGAAAAAATATTAAATATAAATAATATTATTAATTTTCTAATTAATTTATCGAAATTCTTAAGCCGTAGACAAGCAAAATGAAAATGGAAATTTATAAATTATTTAATTGAATTTATTCTTAGGACACGATAGCTTTATCTCGAAATTAATTTAGTCAAATTAATTTTTAGACCAATTTTCGATTATTATACTCGCCCGTGATTTTTATTCATTTTACGTTTTCACAAAATGACATTGAAAGTATTTTAAATAAATTAAGAATAAAAAAAAGCTACAATAAATTTTTTTATTAAGAAAGATGAGCTTTCATGATTTCATCTGCATTATAGTATTTGTTAATCACTGTATAAATGTAATCAGTGTTGAGATTCACTCAAAGTGCTACTGATATTTCAGCACATAAAATTAAAGAAATTTAACAAAATTTATCTTTCGTAGTATAGAGCGATATTCGTGTTAAATTCAACGCGTGGAATGTTGTTAAAAAAATAATAATAATAATAATAATAATAATTCATCTATTATTAATTTTGGAAGTATAATTAATTTATTACATAATTAATGGTGGATTGTATAGGAATTCGGTAGCGAGCTTTCGGTGATAACAATGACCTCGATTCTACTTTTCGTAACTGAAACGTAATTGGCTTTAAATATATATATATATATATATATATATCAAGTGGATATTGAATTTAATGTTGTTTGTGGCAAGTAATGGTTTTAGCGGTGAGTAAGTAGTCGATTTATTTGAAAAGATCCGTCTCATTGGGTATATTTATAAGACGTGTGCGGGTGGGCGAGGCTTTAACGGAGGTCGTTTTAAAAATGTCCAGGACCGAGGGAAAGCTGAGGTGAACAACTATAACGACGGTTGCAATGTTCTAACGAACAACATTGAGGCGAGAAGCGATAAGGAGGAGTCGAAAGGTCCGGTCGTAGCCTCGTATCTGCAGCTGGAGGACCTCCTCGGGGAATTCGAGCAGCCTTGCGTGATGGACTGTAAAGTCGGCGTCAGGACTTACCTCGAATCCGAGCTCGCCAAAGCCAAGGAGCGGCCCAAGGTGAGAACTGAGTACAACAACAACAACAACGACGACGACGACGACGACGACTACGACGGCCAATCTTTTTCATTTCCCCATAATATCCAATAATGGCCAACATTATTAAATTAAGGCCTTTTAAAATTAAAGCATTTGCGAATTATTTTTATTTTTAAGTGCAAATCGTCATATATTCGTAAATATAAACACGGCCGTGTACCAATCTCCGCCGCTACGTCGGGCCACTTTAAATTCCGTTTCGCCCCCCCCCCCCCCCCACATCCCAATCACAATCCCAATCGCCTCCCGCCACGGATCGTTAGGATTTAAGCGGCGTTAAAAGCATTGGATCTCCTTCTCGGAGCGATTTTCACTTTTTGTGACTCAGTACTCGTTTTAATAAAAAAAATAAATAAATAAAAAATAATAATAAATAAAAAAAAATACGCTCTTTACCGTCTCCTCGACTTCTTGGATTGACCGGAGATTACGGATTAGCCTTAAATGATCCGAGAATCCATATACGCTTTTACGAGAATATTTTTCCCGAGACTCTTTGATCCAGTTACGAGATGCACGCGTGGCATAGTAATAAGAAGTTGGTTTCAGCTGCGCAAGGACATGTACGAGAAGATGGTCCAGGTCGACCCGAGCGCCCCTAATGCGGAAGAGCGACGGCTTCAGGGCGTGACGAAACCCCGCTATATGGTTTGGCGAGAGACGATATCCAGCACGGCGACCCTCGGCTTCCGGGTCGAGGGTATGAAGCTCGCTCGAGGCGGCTCATCCAAGGACTTCAAAACGACGCGGACGAGGGAGCAGGTCAGTAAAGCGAACCTAAGGATGCCGAGCGCCTTACTTGGATCTAAATCGCTTAGCCGTATCGCTCGTACAAATTAAAAGTCCTAGATAAGCGACTTGTAACAATAATTACGGCTGACCGAACGAAATTACAGGTAATGGAGGCCCTGCAGCGGTTCGTCGAGGGATACCGGCACGCTGTACCAAAGTACCTGGAGCGGCTGAAGGCCATCCGCGGCTCCCTCGAGGTGTCTCCGTTTTTCGCCTCCCACGAGGTCGTCGGCTCGTCGCTCCTCTTCGTTCACGACGCCAAGAGTGCCGGGGTCTGGATGATCGACTTCGCCAAGACTCTACCGCTACCCCAGCACCTGCGGCACATCAGGCACGACGCCGAATGGCAGGTCGGCAACCACGAGGACGGCTACCTCATCGGTGTCAATAACCTCATAGACATTTTCGAGGAGATCGAGCGGACCGGCGGACAAAATGCCGATTAATTTAAGCCGGAGCTCGACCTCCAGCTCGCCCCGTAAACGCAGAAGACAGGCAAGATCTACGGTGGCTCACGGTGGTGTAAGTGTCCCCAGGCCCCGTCCCCATCGCTCCCTCCAACGTGGAATCGTCAAATGTAGCTCCGATGTCGCTCGAGCTTTACATCGATCCACGAACTACCACGGGATTACCGATCTATTCCTTATTATGGCCGATCGTTAATTTTTTTTTTTTTTAATTTCTTCTTCTTTTTTTTTCTTATTGTTATCATCAAATCCAACGTGCGTACACGCACTCTCGGCAATTGTTAAGAAATACTTAAAAGAATTGAATCGGAAGGCCCGACGTTGGCGATTCTTTATTATTGTACGCTTAAAGTTTCCAAATTGTCATCGACGCCGAATCCTTGAACGACAGGACGAATGCGTTCGTACGTTTCATTCGCGTTTCATCGGCGAGACGAGCATTTCGCTGCCGGTACTTTTTTACCTTATTTGTACATATTATTGCAACATTACGCGAGCTAGCGAGAAATTAGAATTTTTATATTATATCAAAATCACCAATGTATCCGTATTTATTTTTGTATTTGTACGATGTATTTATTGTTATTATCATTTTTTTTTCTTCTTCAAAGTTTCGAAAGCTTGGCGTTATTATTATTATTATTATTATTATTATTATTATTATTATTATCATCATCATCATCATCATCATTATCATTACTATTGTTATTATTATTATTATTATTATTATTCAATATTACGACCGAGACTTTGACAAATACACGTACCGTTAACCTTCTTACTCATTGTAAAGGTCAAAGAATAATTGAAATGTGTTTCACACGCGTATTCGACGATTAAACTTAACGATAACCATCCTCTTTAACTGCCTTTATTATAAAATATCAAGCACTACCATCATCGTGACTATATAATTCCATCTTAACTTAAGTACGTTAATTAATTTTAGTAAATTATAAATCTTCGAAATTCAAGGAATCTTTTAATATTTATAATGTACAAAGTGCATAATAAATTATATTCTATTTATAGGGGTAATATCAGAGCACGGAAACATATTACAAATTTACAATGAGAGTGGTGATTCAAGCAATACAATGACATCGATTACTCACTGCGCTCGTTACGGCATATACGTATATTTATTAATATATAAAAAGCTATTTCTAGATGCTCGCGTGTGGAAGAAATGCATATATTTCCGGCCTCACAATCTTTGATATTAATTTCTTTATTGAAAAAGAAAAAAAGCTTCAAGGAGAAAGAAAATAGAAGAATGTAATAATTTAAGAGACGAAGAAGGTTGTGGGTGCAAATATTTTTTAATGCTATTTGAAATATACCAAAGAGATGATGACCACGTTTTTATTTTAATCAATAAGTTTAATAATTAGATAATGAGGTTTTATCTTGTCTAAGGATTTTTTTTTGTTTTTTTTTTATAGGATTAAAACGTTTTAAATTAATTTAAATAATGAATTTATCGAAAGTAACTTTATTTATGTATTTTAATTAGAAATATTGCAGAAACCCCTGAAAGTCGAGTACTTTTTTATTGAAATTGTATTTTTCGCATTGTTTTATTTTTTTTCTTTACGTACTCGAGAGCATCTGTAAATTACATACATTCAAATAAGCATCTCATTACCATTCATATTGTCGATGAACTATGAACTATTAACTAAGAAACAATAAAATTTCACAATGAATTGTAAGTTTTAAATAGATATAAATGATAAAAGTACGTCCCTTTACTGCAAATCATTACCTTACATTTTCTACGTTTAGTCAAATAAATAAATGCGCAATTAAATTTTCTATACAATGAGTGTTCGTTCGATAAGCTAGAATAATTTAAATGAAATAAAAATTTATTTACATATATTTTTGTCAAATAAAAAAGCACCGATTTTCAATGTAATAAATATATCAAAAGCTGATTCGTTGATAAAAAGAAAAAAAGAAAAAAAGTCTCCATTATTTTTACAGTTACCTTCCTTAAAATAAATTCTGATACATCTCTAATTTTTTGTTTTGTTTTTTTTATAACTCACAGAAACCATTTTACTTTGTTACTACATTTTTTTATCAATTACAAAGTTATGTAATAAATTTTCATTGTATGTACAGAAAGATCATCTTCATATTCCATACATTAAATGAGGTTTAAAGAAACTATCGATTAATACATACATACATACATACATACATACATACATACATACATACATACATATATATATATATATTTATTTATAAACTATTCGTTATAAATTTTCTTATGCACACAATTAATTATTAACACCTTTTCGAGATCTTAATACTTTTAAGAGCCATATATATATATTCTTAGAATTAGAGAGAACCTCGTGAACTTTTATGAACTCGTTAATTCGCTACATAAAGTTGTCATCATTGTAACTACTTTGCGACAATACACTTTTTTTCTTTAAAAAACAATATAATAATTAAATTCAGTTTCAGTTGTTCGTCTATAAGTATTTTATAAGAAAATTTTATACACATTAATAACATTTTCGCTCCTGCTGATCATATTTTTTATCCTTATTTCTAAATTTTCATATAAAATTTTTTTCACTGATCTGTAATAGAAATCACGAATGACGTTAGCAATGTATGATCGTGAACAAATTATTATCATTTCTTACTATTGTTTTTATAATAATTACTACTAATATAACTACAATGAATAAGACTACTATTCACGTGCTACACTACATCTACTACTGCTACTACAACAGAATCCACAACTGTTACTATTGTTATTCGTACTGCTAATTAAATGTAAGGCTTAGTAAGTAAAAAACGTCTTTGAATTCTAAATTACAAATAAAGAATTCTCAATAATATTAAAGAAAAAAAAAAAAAAAAAAAATTAAAGTAATTTGGGTCCTAAAAATCTCATTATTTACTCATAAATAGTTGGATACATCTTTCTACATATGTACAGATTAATGACATTATGTAACTACTCGCCTGCTGGTATGATATTTATTTCGAGCTTGAGAATTAAATACATAATTTATGCCATCGTTATAAATATATGTATAGTTTTGCTTGTTATTTTTGTTTGTTTCCGTTTTATTTATTTATTTATTTTATTCTTTTAATGATAACAAATCGACTTTAGTTTTAAAATTAATTTCTTGTATTTCGTATAAATTGCAGAAAGTTTTTAACGTCCTAAAGGAATTTTTGCTCAACTTTTAAAAAGTGCGCTTCATTTTAATTAATATAACGTATTTATTTTTTAAATTTTCTAAACTTTGATTAACAGCGTCCGACTCGTAAAGCGACAAAAAAAAATAAAATAAAAAAAAAGAATATAATATTCGTTGAGATATCGAGGATCCGTAAGTGCACGTGCACATCACAGTAGAGGATCAAATGGTTCTTTTACTGCCTAATTGAAAATATACAGAGTAGAATATTTCAAACTAATTAGATTAATTCAATAAAGAAAAGGTTTACGATATATTCAAGATTAATAGAACCTATTATCAAGCGAAGAAGCCTAATAATAATTACTAATTATCAGTGGAGTAACGAAGCTTTGACTAAACCGATTGGCGCAAGTCCCTAAAAAACTTTTAGTCATTCGAATAATTTATTCACAATACATGATTCGTTCCTATACAACAAAAGCTCTTTTTACACTGTCCGAAGGATCATCCCTTTCAACTTTATAGATAGGAAAATGTTTATGAGGCGGTTACGGGTGCGCGAATCTGGCATTCGGCCATTGGTAAGAGCACATTATGCACAATAATTAGTCTCGTCATCACTGCGAGCTGCCGAACGAGTTGTTCCTTGCGTTCTGCATATGTTGTTGTTGTTGTTGTTGTTGTTGTTGTTGCTGTTGCTGTTGCTGTTGGTGTTGCTGATGCTGATGCTGCTGTTGCTGCTGCTGCTGATGATGATGATGCTGCTGTTGCTGCTGCTGTTGCTGAATAACAACGCTCGACTGACTCGTTTGCCCTATAGTCGTGGGGGCGATGACTCTCGCGTAAACCGCAGCTCCCGTAGTCTTAAGTCCAGCGGGGGTCGGTATGACCTTGAGACCGTGGAGGGTCTTGATGTTGAGCAGTTGGCTTGGTAAAATTATGGGCTGCTGTTGCTGTTGCTGCTGACCGCCCTGGCCAATGCTCGTCGTCTGCTTTCCAAGAACGACGTTTCCACCGGGTCCGACGTTTACCCCGACGCTCTTACCACCGGGGCTACTCGCTAGGACGATGGGTTTACCGGCCAACTGAGCGGTGACCATGCGCACCGTCTGCTGACTGGGGCCCTGCTGCTGAGACTGGCTCGACTGCGAGCTCACGATTATTTTCGGCTGACCCGAGAGCGTCTGGGCCTGCGTCACCACCTGGCGAACCGATCGTTCCCGTTCACATAAGCTCGCTATATTCATAAAAGTCGCTAGTTGTCTAACTGTCGCTGGACGTACCTGATACTGCGCTTGAATGACTTTGTTCCCTTGACGTGCGAGTTGGTTCGCGTGTGCCGCGGTCGTCGTTAGCTTAAGCCCCTTTTGAGCGAGAAGACTCTCGACGGAGATCAGCTGGCCCGTCCCCGCGCTCGTTAACACCTTCGCCAGTACCTTTTGTTGTTGTTGTTGTTGCTGCTGCTGTTGCTGTGGTTGCTGCTGCTGCTGAGGCGATTGCTGAATTTGTACGGCAATCGGTTTGCCACCGATCTGCGCGATTATTCTCTGCATACCCGAGCCTCCAAGACTTTGCTGCTGCTGCTGCTGCTGCTGCTGCTGTTGCTGTTGTTGCTGCTGCTGCTGCTGCGGTTGCTGCTGCTGTTGTTGTTGTTGTTGTTGTTGTTGTTGTTGTTGTTGCTGCTGCGGCTGTTGTTGAACGGTACCGACAACGCGCTGCTGTATTTGGGCCTGAGTCTGCTGACCTCCTTGTGCTTGAGAGACCGAGGCAGACGGCGATTGTTTTATGAAAATCGTTTGGCCTTGTAGACCGTGACCAGTTAGCAAAGACTTTATCTGTCCTGAGCTTACGGCAAAGCATTTTCCATTGGTCCCTGCTTCAAGTCGTTACAAGAAAAATTACGTGAGCATATTTATTGAATAATTGGTTGAATAAATACGCACATATAAGAACATATAGCTTTCCTTACCTAATTTGATTTGCGAAGCCAACAACGTCTTCCCCGGCAGTATATGCGATTGCTGCTGTGTTGCCTGCGTTGTTTGCTGTACCTGCTGCTGTTGCTGCTGTTGCTGCTGTTGCTGTTGCTGTTGCTGCTGCTGCTGTTGCTGCTGCTGCTGCTGCTGCTTAGATTCGACGTCTGGAGTACGCTTTTGCCGGCTTGAGTACTGAGGACCGTCTGCTGCTGTAGTTGGGCTTGACTCTGAATGACCTTGGCGGCTCCGGGGAATATCGTGGCGACGCTTGTCCCGGAGGTCGCGGTCGGCTGGGCCGATTGAAGCACCGAGTGCCCGGACAATCGTATCGTCTGCAGGCCCGCTGACGTCGAGACCTGAATCTGATGATGCGGGAAGTGCTGCTGATTCGATTGCAAAAGGCTTTGGGCACTGCTCGATTTCACCACTGTTATCGGTTTCACGCTCATGTTACCGGTGACCTTCTTCACGACCGGCGGAGTCGCGATCGTCGCGGTCAGGTTACCGATACTCGTCATGTTGCCAAGTTCTGTAAGATAACGTCCATCTACAATCAGAATATTATCGTACATCCGAATAAGCATTTTTTGCTTCTATTCGATCTCAGAATATTGCCAGCTATCCTTATATTATTAAGTAATTCTGTTAAAAGTAACATATAGTTAGAAATTGAATAAGGGTGCGACTACCTCGGACGGTACCAATGCTCAGCTGTGCCTTCGATTCCATTTTAGAGGTGATCACATTCACGGGACAGTCCTTGTCTGCGATAGATATCGTATTGACGTTTATGGTTGTACCTGCGGTGGACAAGAGCGAAGGGCAGCTGACGGCATTTACGTTGCTCGTTACTGGCGAGACATTGACGTTCGATGTCTTTATAGTCATTGGTACCGTGGCCGTCGTTGTCGACACCACATGTGTTAGTGGAGGTGATTGCTGTTGCTGTTGCTGTTGCTGCTGTTGCTGCTGTTGCTGCTGTTGCTGCTGCTGCTGCTGCTGTTGCTGTTGTTGCTGCTGTTGCTGCTGCTGTACAACAGCGGATAGTTGCTCAGAAGCCGAAACCGATTGATCCACTATACTAATTATTTTCTCCTCCAACTTCTTTGGCATCTCCTTCCTGTAAAAATCGTATTTCATACTATTGTTACTTAATGATACAATTGCTATTAATCGTTAATAATAATAATAATAATAATAATAATAATAATAATAATAATATTCTATATACAACAAAAACGCTTTAGTGGCGCAAGAAAAATAAATAATAAGAAATGAAACTTTTACTTTAATTAAACTGAAAGTAATAACAGAGGCAAAGAAACCAAATAATGAAAAAAATGATTCACCCATACAGAGTAATATTTGTACGTTATATAATTATTTATTAGAATACGTGAATATTTAAATGAAAATACTATAATAGAAGCTTCCCAGCACTGTAACATTAATTAGATAAAAGTATTTCAAGTTGGATTTAGTTACGTATTAATTATGTTAAAAATGTCTCATACTTGACAATAGTGGGAGTCGTCTGAATGGCAATTTTCTTTTCCTTTTTCGGGGTCGCTTCTTTAACAATAGTCGTGATTTGTTCTTTTATGTTTATAATTTTATGAGTAGATTGCATAGCTTTGTTCCTCGATGTTCCACTCGACCCCTTTTTATTTTTAGGTACTCCTTGAAGTTGCTGATGGTACATTTCTTTAAAGAAAACGACAATTTATTTATAAAATGAGTGACTTTTAAAGTATAATATATATATATATATATTTATGAGCGAAAAACTAAATCCGACATTGTGTTAATAATTATAATTTGTTTAAGCATACAGAAAGAAGGAAGGAAGGAAGGAAGGAACGAACGAACGAATGAACGAATGAAACTTACCAAATTCAGATTCGGATCGAGCTCGATGTAAATATAGCCACTCTTTTCGTTTGGGATAGTACCTGACGCAAGGGTCGTTCTCGTAATGGAGCCTGTCGAGAGCCCCGGATACTACCGAATTCAAATTGCCCTCCTTGTCGTTATTGAAAATATCCTCTTGTATGTATTGAGAGTCCTTGAGCAGCTGGCAGATGTCGGCCCGAGTACCCTCGCCGTTGGGCAGCCTCGCGGTCGCGTCCCGCACGAGCGCCAGGATGGTGACGAAGTTCGGTCGATCAGGTACTAGGAGCGAGTGTCCGCGCGCTTTTGTCAGCCCTGAGCCTGAATAAACGGCCCGAGGAAAGCGTCGATAACAAACCATCCAATTTATATGTAAATAAGCTAACGAGGAAGTAATAAAAAAATAATTACCCGCATTGTGTTGGTAAATGCCCTTGACGGGGCCGACGACCGAGGCGTATCCGTGCATCCTATACGTGAAAGCCTTATGCGGTGCGGCGTAGCGCATACGCTCCTGTCTACGGAACTCCTCTCGTTCATCGATAATCGAGGGCCTGACTTTCCAGTCGGTTGGCCAGAGAGCCTTTGGTGGTTCCCACTCGGGTAACGAGCTCGCCGTCAAGCCGTCGACTGTAAGCCCATCGGTAGGTACGGTCGGATCGGTGGTTACGCCCAGCGTATCCAGGTTGTTTACGTTAGCGAGGTTAAGCTGTTGCTGAAGCTGCGATTGTTGATTTTGTTGGACTTGCTGAGGCTGCTGCTGCTGCTGCTGCTGCTGGTGGTGCTGCTGCTGTTGTTGTTGTTGTTGTTGTTGTTGTTGTTGTTGTTGTTGTTGTTGCTGCTGCTGCTTTTGGGATATCGTAGACAATGTACCCTGAGTCTTTGCCGGCACCAGCGAGTCTCTAAATAAACGAATATTTGTATAGTTTTTACATAAGTCGGTACTAATTAATCGCTTCTAAAAGATATAAGTATTTACTTGTAAAGCAGAAATTTATTGCAGAGCACTGATAAGCGAGAATCCGAATCCCTTCCGGCGCCGATCCACGCATAAACGCCGCGTCCTTTATTCTCGAGGTAAGGTACGAGCTCGTGGTCACCATCCAGCAGATGCTCTTGGGAATAAACTAATTCTCCAGCCAGGAATCCTAATGTCAGGGGCACTAAGGCCGACCAAGAAGAAACTAAAGAGTACCTGTTCATTCAAGAAATGTTATAATTCCAACCAGATTTAATTATACTTATATTGTTGTATTACAAAATGTAATAAAAAAAAAGAAAGAAAGAAAGAAAGAAAAAAAAGTACGAATTACCAATCGTTTAAAGGAGAAATTGGATTGTCCTGCCATAGTAGAACAGCGTCTTTCATTTCTGTTCGGTTCATTCTGTATTCGCCTTTCGAGAGGAAAGCGTCCCTTATTAAAGAAAAGAAACAAGAATGAGTCTCTTGCATAAGTTCGTCGCCGTTCATTACAATGTCTTCGACTATGGAATCCGCCATCTCTTTTTCTCGTAAAGTGATGACATTGTCATCCTCGCATCTGGAAAGATAATAATATCAATACGCGTTGTTGTTATATACAACGGCAGGTATGATAATTGAAAATCCATAAAGTAAAAGGAAAGCTCACTTTACGTCTCCGAGTATGTCTATACCGTCGTCGAGTTGAATAGGTAATTGCATCATGTCAATGCTGTCAAGATCGAGCTCCTTCTTATCAATCTCTTCGCCTACTTCCATTGGTATCGAAACCGATACAGGAATTTCCTCACCGATAATAATATTATTCTCCACCTTGATGTCCGGCTCGTAATCCAGGTCCTCGATTTCCTCTTTAATCTCTGCTATAGATATTGGCGAGGAGATGTCATTGTGAATGGACTCTGGATCACTGTAAGGAGCAAAGCAAGAGCAACGTTACGTAGCGTACGAGTCGTGTTGTATAAAATTATCGTGGCCTTGATGCGCTGAAACGTATATCTTACTCGTCCATAATGGCGGGGGGTAACTGGGCAGCCGGGGGCTCGATTTCGTACTTTTCCTCCATGATTTCGATCGGCTCGTGCTTGACCACGTGGTCACTTGCGAGCAGGCAGGCCGGTGGTTTGTGATCTGGCTGCTCGATCACGTTGTGCTTCAGCTCATCGGTACTCGGGATAGAGTAATCGCTTGTATGACTGTTGGTGTCGCTCTCGAGCTTAACCGGGGTCGAGCTTGACTTAACGGGCGTCGGTGGCATTGGCTGATGGTACTGTTGTTGAAGTTGCTGTTGCTGCTGCTGTTGGTGCTGCTGCTGCTGCTGCTGCTGCTGCTGTTGCTGTTGCTGCTGTTCTATTTTAATACGCTTCTTTGTGGCAGGCACACGTGGTGAAATTGTAAGCTTATGCTTCTGGCCGAGTTGAGCTCGTTGCATGAGATCAGATAGAGCGATCCCTTGGGTATTTAGCTCGGGATGAGTCTGCCGGTAAGTTAGAAAGATCATAATTAGTCATAAGCATCAATAGCAATAAAGAGCATAAGGGAAATGGAATTACATCTTTTCGCGTCCTTCGCTTCTTGTGGGCAATCAGCATAGCCCTGTACGAGTCCTCGTTCGGCTCGGGCCTCAGACTGATCATAGTCAAACCTGTACCAACTCCTACTCCCCCGCACTCGCTTCCGACTCTCTGCAGCGTAGAGTACACGTGCCTTATTGCGTCATCGTCTGGCCTACATCAAATAAACCAATGCATATTAATAATAATAATAATAATAATCAATTAAGTTAAATAAGTCAAATTCATTTAATTTTGTGCACTATTTTAATGACGTTTCAACATTGTGTACATAATATACATTATGTAGGTTTATAAAACATCCCAAGCAATTAGAATGAAATTAGATAAATAAGCCGATATGGGAGAGCAACTCACGTCAAGTGCATCGCTCTAGATTGCAGTTGAAATTGCTGTTGCTGTTGCTGCTGTGCCACTTGTACTGCCCGTTTTTTTCTCCGTTGCTGCTGGAGCAACTGAAGCTGCTGCTGAAGTTTTCCTCCAGTACTGATCTGTGCTGGAGTCATAAGGCAACTACTGCTACCATCCTCGTCGTCCGACTGGGATTCCGAGCCTGTGAAGTGTGAAGTTGCGCCTAATTCCGCATTTATTGCATTCAACTCCTCTGTATAACGCAGTTGGGTTCGTTCTTCAACTGCATTACAATCAATAAATAATGGTTTATAAGTGTATTTCTTGAATTGTTGTTGTTGTTGTTGTTAATATTATTGTTATTATTATTATAATTATTATTACATATATTAATTAATAATATATAAATCATTGACGTTAATGAAGATTTTTTGAATATCGGTAGTATCACATATATAAAAAAAAAATGGGATACACATTTACTCCAGGTGGATCAATCAAATTTTAATAATTGTACGTAAATGCTTTTAGTAGAAAAGTAATAGTTTGCTACAAAAACTAAAAAAACTATTTCTTCATATATCATCCGAAAATGCCTATTAGCTCATAGCTACCTAGTATAGGTTTCAGCTTTCTCCATTGTATCTTTGATATTGATCGATGTGACGACTGACTGAAACCTTGCTTGTATGCATTTGATAATAATGCTTCTCTTGATTTAAGAAGTTGACCTGCAAGCTCGTACGTTCTCTTTCGTTCTTCGAAGAGTAATTTTCTTTTTTGAGCCTTCTTAACAAGAGTACGCATTCGCTTAATGTCAGGCCTGAAGTGACCAGCAGAAAGATGTTTGTGAAAATCATCTAATGGCGTCACCCCAAATCTAAAGTTTCAAAACAATAAAATGAATAAAATTTTTGTAACGAAAAATTAAACATAATACAATAAGTATTTTAAAGATCAAATTTTAATTGAAATATTAAAATTCATTATTTTTAATTATTTATGATTTTAATTAACCTATGAGTGTCTTTTTGGAAAAGCATGTCCAATGTTTTATCCAATTCAGCTTCGATATTGCAGTCTTTTGGAAATGTTGGTAAGAAACTGTATAAAGATTCTTTTTGACTCTCACTCAAACATTCATCCCAAAATCTTGGATAATCGAGCATTTCTTTAAAAATAGATGCATGTTCACATAAATCTTGAGGAAGTTTGACTTTTGTTCCACCAGCCATACACGTCTCCCACCTCTGATAAATAAAGATTAAAATAAAATTATTAAAAATATGAAACTTAAATTAAATAGAAAGACACATATTAATACATAATAAATTTAGTTACTTTATAAGAATTTTTTACATTAGTAAAAGAAAAGTTAAACAGAATATAAATATTTCATATTCAATAAGATGCATTTTAATACCTCCTCTGGATGCTCGCTTGTGTCATTTTCTTCCTCATCTTCATCTATAGAGCTATGGCTCCCTGAACTACTCGTCGCTTGTTCATCTGCACTCTCTTCACCACTATCTGTCGTCGTACTACTACCACTACTATTGCTACTAGTTTCTGTTCCAGATGCCTGCGATAATTCCTCGTCTTCATCCTCCTCAGCTCCAGAGTCACCATTTACAGAGGACTCATCAATCTGGTAAGATAAATTAAATTACTATTATTAATACAACAAATTCTATGGAAATTACACATAAACTGATTAATTTATACACATAAATCATATTCAAACTAAATAATAATATATAAAAATGTATATACATATAATATATAAAATACAATAAATAAATATATATAACATATGACGCGTATACATTTTTACATATATATATATATATATATATATACATATTTATATACATCTGTAGTTTATATAAGTTTGCACAGTTAAACATCAGTATGTTCTTATTTATTTGGTTGTAATTGAAATAGAAGTAAAGCCTGTAAGAAATGAAAAATTTAAAAGTGCATTACATAGAACAACAAATATTTGTAAAAACGAATGTGAGATTATTAACATTACAAAACTGTTTTACTAAACTGTGCATACCTGGTGCTTACATTGTAAAGATACATATGCTGTATAGTAAATATAAACAATTAGCTTAAAAAACTTATTATATATAAAGGCATGTGTTGGAAAAAGAATGAAAATATCTTTAGTACAAAAGCTTGTAAACATTCTTAGAAATTGTAAGTAAGACACTTAAGGATCATTTGAAGGAGTCGGGTGGAACGAGGCACATTTAACATTTACTGACGAATCGAAAGCGGAATTAGGTGTAAGGATAGAAATAAATGGCTTTACAGTAGAAAAGAAGCCGTAGACAAGCGTGTAAAAGTTGTGAAACAGTAAAAAACAGCGTGCCATCCTAACCTCCATGATGCGAGTATAGTCGGTCGAGTGAGCCGTGGATATATGCACGAGCTGAAAATCCTGAATCCTGACTAACGAGGTAGTGAGTAGAGTTCAAAAGGCCAAGTTTCGGTCTTGATTGATATTCGCTGAGAAGGAAGGGTTCGGCCGCGGCCTCGACTTATATATCAGTCGTATTATTATAATATTAGATAATCTCAAACAGCCTGTCACTCGATCGCGGCGGCGGCGGCGGCGACGGCGACGGCGGCGGCAACGGCAGCGGCTGCAGACGATGATAATTATTGCCCGTCCTCTCCTTCCAGCTAAAGCGCAATGATATTGAATCGTAATCGACCTCGACGGACACCAGTACCTCTTTCCTCATGGCATTTGTAAATGTGTCTTCTTGTCTTTTTCAGCTCTCTTTAAAATACGCGAATACTATACTCGAGGAGAGAGAAGATCGGACCGCCGACGCGATCCCGCGCCGCGCGCGATTATTTATACGCAATCTCACTCTCTCTCTCTCTCTCTCTCTCTCTCTCTCTCTCTGTATATGCATATATACATAGGTGCACGCATCCATCCATACATCATATATACATCATATATGCATGCATATATATATATATATATATATATATGTATATATGTATATATAATGACGACTATAGATGTAGCGGGAGCTCGCTCCCTATACCCTTTCGATTCTCTTTCACTTTTCGCATTGCTCCCCCCCCTCGCCCCTCATTATTTCCACAACTCGTTCTATTTCACTTTCTCGCGTAGACGGGCCGTCTCTCTCGAACGAAAATTTTTTTTTTTTCATCTAAGCATAAAAGACACCTTAGTTTCGCTTTTTTACGATAGATGGATTACTTTAAGCGCGAACGCTCCCCGCAAATGGATATAATCATTATTAATTAGTATGAGCGCTTACTTAAACGCTAAAACAACATACCGAAGCCAATACAATTTAATATAATATTTATTCTTCATAGGGATTCCTTTAAGTTTATGGATTTTTTTCGCATCACATCGCTTAGGAAGTCATTTAATTTCAAGAAATTCAAAATGAAATTGTTATACTATTATTGTTATATTTTACCGTATTTTACCATCAAGTGAGATCGTTCATTTTTTTATGCGATTATTGAAACTAGATATTTACTGTTATTTATGCTAATATTTCAAAGAATATTTTTTTCTAACGATAAAATAATAATTGACATTTTTGATTCGTATAAAATATAATCCGATTCGAACGAGTGCGAAAGTTTAAAATTATACTAACAGTAAGTTAGATAAAGCACTTTTAATTTTGTAAATCTAATCAATGAAATCATAAGCCTTATTATACATTATCTGAGTTTAAATAGTTAAATTTCGATAAGATGTGAAGATTATAATGGACATAATAATGCAATAAATCTTTATTTGTTGAAAGAAAAAAACTTCAACTTCGTTTTTATATTCGATCGATCCTTCTTTTAAGAAGTTATAAAATTCTGTATATTCTATGTTCTAAAAATAAAAATACAACGACTTTTTCATAATTAATCGAATTAAAAATGCAATAATAATTTTCATAAGACGTAAAAATAACAAAAATGTGAAAAATATTACATCAAAATATTATACCTTTATTATTTATATAAACATACAATATGTTACAAGCTTTGTGTTTATGTATACATGTAATGTATGCATGCATATTTTTCTGTATCAATGTTCGTAATTATACGTTTATACGTATGTGTATATAGGCATTGAAAGGTACGTACACAGTGTACATACATATTTATGTATAATTTTTATATATTCTATCGTTCGTGTAAATTATACTATTTATACTATTTTAAAGCTAATTAATACACACTTTGTGCAAGTTTTAAAAAATTTTTCAATAATATAATCAAGTATATCATGGTCAGATAATTTACTTGTTTCATTTTCGAAGTGTCGAACATTTTTCATGCACAACCGTATTATTTATTTATTTATTTATTTATTTATTTATTTATTATTAGTATAATATTCATAAAAATTCTGAGAAAACCTTTACTAAAAATACATTCACTGACGAGTGAAATGAATGTATAATAAATTGTTAAAATATATTTAAAAATTTGTATTATTTGCAAATTAGCTATAGAGAGGATAATATTAGATATAATTATCCTCTCGAGTTTCAATAATATGAGTGGTCACTCCCTGGTGTATCTCAACAAGGCACGATTGAAATATAACTCATTTACATACATACGTACAATCTCTGGCGAGCACGTTAACGTAAGCTGTTTTAGACCAACGGTAAATCTTACTTGGTACTTTAAAGAAAAAGCAACGTTTTTCTTTATCCTTCTCACTCTTTTGAAAATATTTTATTTTATTTTATTTTAAAGCTTATATTTACACATTGTTATGGTTGTTGTTGTTGTTGTTGTTGTTATTTATTATTAAAATATTTATTGATGCATAATAATATATATATATATATATATATATATATATATAATTGACTTCAATTATTAAACAAGACACAACACAAAAAATTACTTTTTGTCGCTTGATTAAAATTATATTTTGTTTAATTTTTTTAAAAATTTAAAATTTACCTTTTTATATAAAAAAAACAAAAAATGTAACAATTATTTATAAAAATAAAAAAAAAAAAAAAAAAAAAAAATTAAATAACAATATTTCGTTTTATTATATCTTAATAAATAATGCGCTTTGAAATATAGAATAATTTATTTTTACAGTAAAAGTTTCGTCAAAAAGTTAAAATCTAATTATCTATAATAATAATAATAATTTTTCCTATCTTTTATTTATATTTTAAGAAATTTTAGTTAAACATTTTTTAAGCTAGTCCGTGGTTTAAAAACTCAACTACAGCGTTTTTGTTTGTTTGTTATTTCCTTCGTTTATAATTATAAATAATTATAAAATAATGTTGACGTAAGTAAAGAAAAGCTCTTTGTATTCAATTAACTAGTAAGCTCAACTGGTAAAACGCTTTCACATTACGAACGTATCTTTGAATTTTATCTATTCGCCCAACAAAATCAAAGAGTTTTTGTCAATATAGAAAAATATAAAACGTTAAAAATTCCTTTAGCCAAAAATCATCACAGACAAGTCTCTTACTTTTGCCATCTTCTTCTTATAATAGACAGAAAAATTCCTCTTTTTTTTTGTCTTGTTACAATATATTGTATTAGATACATTTAAGCTATATAAATATCATAAATATACATTTACACTTATGTATTAGTGACCTTAATGTTTTGTCAACGCGAGTCTATCACCTCTCTGTGGTAGAATCGCCAATCGAAGTAGTTATCGTACTAAATTTTCAAAAGGCAAATATAGTATTCCGTGTTATTAAGATACTCATTTTTGCTATTTAATTTAATGATTTACGCCCATTTGAATAAATTTATTATTTCAATAAGAAAAAATGATATGTGCTTTTACAAAATAATTTGTATCCTTTGTATTGATTAAATTGAACATTAAATTAGCAACAACAACAAAAAATTTATCTTCCTTTCTATGACTTAATTATTTTAATTATACAATAAAAATCTAATTTAAGTATGGAGCAAAAATAAATAATTTAATATTGCAGGTTTTACTATCGGTGGTAAAATTACATATCACATTTATGTATATATACATATATTTATGTGCAGCCCATTGCGTGGTATACGAGCACTTAAATTAAGTTTCGTTATGACTTCGATCTACGATTCTATTTTATAAACTCTACGACTCCCTCTTTACAATAACTTACACAAGCTGTTTAAATAAAATCATAAGTTGTTCATAATTTCAAGCACACAAATTATACATATGCATAAATACATATGAATTTAATATAAAATTTAAGCGGTAATATTGAAGACACAATGTATTGCGTAACATTATTAGAGAATGCACAGATATGAGAAAATAATGAATTTTATAACATAAAGTCTTTTATAACGTATAACGAATTAATGTGCATAAATTAAAGCCTTCTAGTAGTAGTAGTGGTAGTAGTAGTAGTAGTAGTAGTAGTAGTGGGAGTAGTAGTAGTAGTAGTAGTAGTAGTAGTAGTAATGGTAGTAGCAGTAGTGGTAGTAATAGTAGTAGTAGTGCAAAATAGTATTCGAGAATAAGGGCAGTTATTAAAATTAAAAATGATAAAAGAGGAAGAAAAGATATGAGAGAGAGAGAGAGAGAGAGAGAGAGAGGAAAAATAATCGTATGCATGAATTTATGAACAAGGCACGGGCATAACGTACATACCAATTTGTGAACAATCAAGTCTACACATTTTGATTATATCCGTTGACAAAATAAAAAGCGAATGAAAACGCATTTATTAATTAAAAAAAAAAAAAAAAAAAAAACAAAAAAAAAACAATCGTAATACTGCACCTATTTTTATGTACATAAACACCAAATTAAAGCGAGTGGTGCACTCGTGCACAAAAGACAGTCCTTTCGCTTATTTTCACCGTTTGGAAGTCTTCGTGGCTTTTCGATTTTCCATTTGCCTTACGTAATAATTATTAGAAAGTCGATTCTCATTCATCATTTTAAACATTGATTGAATAATTAATATGTAAAATTAATTATTTATTACTATCATAATAATAATAATAATAATAATAATAATAATAATAATAATAATAATAAAGATTGCGAACAGTAACGTTTTAAAAATTAATAGTGAATAATATTGAAGGGTAGGGGTTTAGGGGATTGTGGGAGGGGAAGAAAGGATTGGGAGAGTAAAGGTAAAGTGTGAGTTGGCGGCATGGCGGCGTGGCGGCGTGGCCGGGGGCCGAGGGCGCGGGAGGGGGATAGACAGCGAGAGTGAAATTATAACTTATCATCCCACACGTTATGGTAGCACCAGATTGAGAGCAAGGAAGAAATTGTAATTGTTAATAGATATTTTTACGACTTGGTTAACTTCGTCCGATTGGCAGCTACTGTTGCCAGGCAAGCCAGAGCTTCGAGATCTGGCGATGCGCACCATGCTATAAACCATAAATATATCAGATAACATTTTTACATTTTTCCATTTACCCTAACCGTTCTTTTTATTCCTTTGCAAATCATTATTCTCAATGCAGTGCGGGGATTAACTCTCAATTCGAACTATTGGCATTAAATTACGATTGTAATCATTGTAACGAGAATAACGAGAATTTATCATCACTTCGTATTTAGGAATTATTAATTTCAACTATTGTGAATGTCATATTTCTTTTATTGTTTTTCTCTCGTCTTCGTACTTTTCCAATACGCAGTTGCGTTCTATCTAATATCTAATTCAAGCAATGAAAACTAGTTGGCAGCGTATAAAATTCAAGCCGAGATATTCAAATTGATCTAATAAAACTATTTAAAGTACGGATGTCATTCTCATATACTTACATTTACTAGATCCGTGTTCTTCATTTATAATTGACGAATCGATTGTTAACGTATTTCTCGTTATACTCTGTTTTCTCGCTTTCCGTTTTTGACTACCGACCAACAAAGACCCCTCCATTTCCTTTTGCAATTCTGTATTTCCATCCTGTTCCGAAGTATCTCCGCAATTCGTTTTTTTCGACGACGTTCCGACTTTTTGTAAAATTTTCTTTTTCTTCGTTCTCTGTTGTTTCTTCATGGTTTGAAATTCTTCTAAACTTAACGATGGTAAGGCTTCGATCTTTTTCTCGAGATTAAAATCCCTAAATTGGCACAAATGACATTATGCAAATTATTTTAATTATTAAATTAATTTACATGGATAATTTACTGGCCTTCATCAATTGTATTAAACTCAATACTTCTTGAAAGTGAAAACTTACTCGGCCTTAAACCTTTTACGGGACATCCATGCAATATTTCTCTCGTATCCTTCAGTTTCAGTTTCTTCGGGCTTTGATGCTTCCAAATTTCCTTCCGCACTAAAAAATATTATCATAAACGTCTTTATATTCATAATAAATAATATTTTTATTATTAGAAAACAAGCTCTGTGCGAGTCACAATCAAAATAGTGATAAATGATATTAAATGATCGAATATAAACGCGTGTCTTTAAACACATGTCTTTTAAATCAGAAATATAATCGATAATTTTTGTAATTCAGATTCGAATTCGTCTATCATGGTAATAATTAATGATAACGATGCAAATAAAGAAATTTTCTGTAAAAGGAATATTTTAATTTTTATTAATAAAAATTTCTATATATTCTTGAAAAATATAATGGAAGAGATACGAAGATAATATTTATACTTACGAAAAGAAAAGTTTTTTATTTTATGACATAAATTATTCATTAAAATTAAGATATTTTAAATAATTTTTTTTTGCTTACCCATCAACTAGATGCTCCAAATCACCACGAGAGCTCGTTCCCTCACTGCTCAAAGAATCAGTTTTTTCACTAACATTCGACGAAATAGAATTTCTTCTTTCTCTATTATGTTGATCGATACTAAAAATACAATTACGAAATTACAATTTAAGAATTTTGTTGAATAATTTTGACTCTATACCTAGGTAATCCCGAAAGACGACGTTGTTTTGCTTGGTGACTCAATTGGTCGGCTAAAAATTTCTGGTATCTCAATCCTTTGCAAGATCTCTCAACGCGATATTCATTATCTTCGATTCTAGTGTCATCGATAAAACTATCTGTCTCATCGTGTACATCATCTACGCTCTGAAACTAATAAATAAATAAAATACTAATCTTATACATTTGACTAATAGTTTTTTAATTTGAAAATCAAGAGATACAAATTGATAAATTGTATTTAGAAATATTTTGTTAATCTAAGAATTATTGAATAAGCTAAAGTACTATAAAAATTTCAATTGTTTCATTGAGGATTTTATGAAAATTTACCATATGATGATGATTGTTATTGTTAGACTCGATTCTACTTTTTTTATTTCCAAATAAATCAGATTTACAATCTTCTTTAGATTCAGTTGAAATAGATGTTTCAGAATATCGTTTCTTAGGCGGTTTTGGAACTTCACGAATATCAATATTTATATCTTCATATGCAGGATTATTAATAGATGGTGGAAAATCTTGAGCATTTACTTTCTGTGGAGTAAATAAAGAACTCAGTCCTCCTATTTGAGATTCATCAGCTAATTTTCCTGGTTGTATAGAATCTTCATCTATTTTAGGTAAATCTGAAGAAAGATAATCACTTTTAATAATGTCTGAGCTACTATCACATTGTGAGTCTAATTTTTTATTTGTTGGCCTTGTATTCAATGTGCGCAGAGGAGGAGCCGGTAATTTGTACCATTTAAAATCTGGATTGGCATTTAAAAATGCATCTTTGTACTGAAATAACATTTTTAAATTAATAATAAATTACATTTAATAAAAACTGAAACTATATAATTTTTTTATTGCACTTAAATATTGCTAATAGAGTTTTAAATCAAATAAAGAGGAGTTATTTATTCTTGTATAATATAATTGGTAATAATGGCATTTGATACTAATGAAGGAAATTAGACACTCGGTTGCTTAATTTATTTACAAATATAATGCAAGTTAATATGATTAGCCCAAAGATATTGAGCTGATTAAAATAACCATATTGTACCTCTTGAGCTAAATTTGTATATGCACGTTTCTGTTCTGTGGACAGCATAGCCCACCATTCGCCAAGAACCCTTGTAACTGCTCTATTTTCTAGATGAGGGAAGCCAGAACGTACAGAAGCTCGATGCCGTTTACAAAAAATAAGGAAAGCATTCATTGGTCTTCTAGCATGATGAGCTGGTTCATGCCCATCCTCCTCTTCCTGTATTGAATTTCATAAACAAATTCAAACTATAATATTTTGTATTTTTCAATGTAAATTGAAACTATTCAATCAACATGAACAAGGTGTACTCCTAGTGCATAGTTTTTTACTGAACTATTAACTTTTTTTTATTCAACGTGTATATTATATTTTTCATATCAAAAAACTACATATACGTATGTATTTAATTTCTAAAAATAAATTCATTTGTCAAATCAATTTTAAGAAAATTATATTATTTTTATTTAATAAGGTAACTAGTGCTTACTGTACAAAAAAAAAATGAATAAATACATTAGTAGTCTGATTTTTTTAAAAATATTTATAAATAAAAATTTATATTATAAGGATTTTAATAAATAAATTATTATTTCCATGAATATTTTGAAATAAAAGTTAACTTAATTTACTTATTTTTATAGATCATAATTACATAGCTATAGAGTAGCTAGATTTTATTCTATAAGTGCAAGTTCTAGTTAATTATATAAAAAAATTAATAATGTAATGTTAATACTGAATAATTTATAACATGAATATGAAAAATAAATTTTAATACTATATTACAAGTAAAAGTTAAATATAATTTAACCAATTCATTTATGGAAAATATAATCATTAAAAATCTCTGATGATATACAGAAAATGATAAGTGCAAAGTAATATATAATTAATATTTATTTAACTATTTAAATATATATATATATATATATATATATACACATCAGGTCTATATTTGATTAGCTTAAAAAAAGGTACTCATTCGAAGAATCTAATATTGATTTTACTTAGTTGTATTATAAATTTCAAACAAAGGAAGTATTAATTCAACAATATGTATGGCCAATATACATAATAATAATTTTATATGAGAATTACATGATTTATAATTAATTACATTGTTTTTTTTTTAAACGTTAATAGATAGAAATTAGCAATACTTAAATATTAGTCAGGAAAATAAATTTTTTTCATTAAAAATAAAAATAGGGAAATAAACTTTTTAATTTTGAAATAAACTGATTGGCTGAATTGTAAAACTTAAAAAAACGTCCTGTGCTTAACACAAACAAAACTAGTTGGGCTTTTCTTATAACAAATGTCGATAATAAATGTCGATTAAATTTTTATTTTTCAAAAGAAAAACTGTAAAAATAACTTTCACAAGCACAAAAAGCTAACAAAGAATGTATCGAATAAAAACCAAGTTCGACGATTTTGCCTGCGTTTTCATAAAGTCAATGTAAACGCAACTCATAAACAATAGTGTTAATAATTTCTTTTAATACATAGATAATGAAATTTAATTACATGGGCATTTTAAGTTATATATTTTACGTAAATGGACTTGTGAATGGGAAAAAAAGAAATTGACATGATTGTTACGAAAATGGGATAAAAGTGAAAAAAGTCGTGCGTAAAGAAATTGTCTGATGGAAAGAAATTTTTAATTTTTTAATGGAAAATCCTCGTTAATGAAAGTGTCGTAATAAATGTAGTCGAGAAGGGACGAAGAAACCATTTTGATCGCGCAAGACAGAAAAGAGACAGAGACGGAGAGTAAAAAACATTCGTTTGCTTACTGCTCTGTTACCGAAAAAAAAAAGTTAAAATGAAACTTCCTTAAAATACCTGTAAAAAGAAAGAAGAGGAAAATTATAGACTAATAATGGCTACGAATGATTTTGCGTACATTTCTTGTGAATCTGCCAATTGTCATTTTGACAGCTGTTTATCTCTTATCCTCTCTCTCTCACTCTCTCTCTCTCTCTCTTTTTCTCTCTCACTCACTAACTCACTCACTCACTCACTCACTCAGTCACCCACTCGCTCGCTCAGTCTCTCTCTCTCTCTCTCTCTCTCTCTCTTGCAACCATCAAGATGTAAACACGATACCGTCGTCATATAATGAAAAGACAGACAATCTTGTGTATACACTTACAGGAATACGAAATCGAAAGTAAAGAGAGTCGAACAAAGCCATATCTTTGCTCTTGATATAAATGACCTTGATTATGAATAAGAATAAAAGATGATAGGCGCTGCTCTAGCTCCACACTCCATAAGGAAAACATCGAGGCGACGAACGAAGAAAATTTTCTCTTAAAAATTATTTTTAAAATATAGGAGTTACCAAAGAACCGTTTTAAATGTCACCGAGTAGTGAAAAAAAAAAAAAAAAAAAACACTACTCGACTACGAAAGCGAACGAAATCATAGAATATCATTAATGACACTCGATAAATAAAATTGATTTGAATGCAATTATAAAATGATGAATATTGCAGAAAAAGGCAACATAAAAACGGAGCTACTCACTTTCTGCTGATGCTCGTTGGCAGCCATATTCCATGCGCACTGTATATGTTTTCTGCCACATACATATACAATAGGCGTATGCGTGCTTAGCGCGTGTGCGCCTGTATGCAGCTGCACGATACAATAACAATAATAACAAGAATAGCAATAACAATAAGGACGAGAACGGTAACAGTAACCTTAATAATCATAGTAATAAATGACAACGTACACTCACGCACGTGCTTATGTGCACACGTAGGTATTGTTAGCGCATAAAGATGCATGCAACCGCCCCTACGAATCTATGCACCCACACCCGCACGTGCCGTTTTATATATACAAACATGTTACACTGCGACAATTGCTCGTGCACCTGTGTATGCATTAGCCTATACGTACTTCTCAAGCCAGATCGTTTTACTGTAACTAATGATCGAGGTACTAGGAAGGGGTTTCTAAATAAAATTTAAAAACGGTGCTTGAGGGCTTCATCGTTGCAAGTATCGTCATTTACCTCCGTCAAATAATGAATTTGAGCTCCTTCGAATCCTCGTATCTAATAAAACGCACGTAAAAATGTTTTACCGCAATTACTTTGTTTCTATATATTAGAACCTTTCGCTGTCTTGACTCTTGACTCTCCCCCTCTTCTTTCTTTATCCTATTCTAACAATTATTTAATCCATTTATATATATATATATGTGTGTGTGTGTGTGTTTGTGTGCGCGTGTACATAAATAAAATACGCCTCTAGCCGCGGTACGTCTTTATCCCGACTTTCTCAAGTACAGATGTGAAAAATCGACGTAAAACCGACGGAGATCGGTAGGTGGGAGGAGCCGATAGTAAGAAACTGCTCAGTTGATTTCCCGTTAATAAGCGACCCTATTGAAAATTGAAATTGAAAAGAAAATTGCCATTGCCTGTAACGATACGCTTCTGAATACCGATCTCGCTGAAAGTAATATTTTCAGTGAGGAAAAAAAAGGAAGAAGAAGGAGATTTTTTCGGTGATTCGGAGTCGGCGAGAGCAGGACAAAATGATCTAACGTAGTCAGATTTAAATACCGCGCCGGGTTGTTGGCAATGTTTTCTATAATTGATTAATTGAAAATTCATTGCTGGTCGAACAGCTGCTTTCGACAGTATTGAAACGGCTGACTCTTTAGTATTCGATTAATAAATATTAAACTATGCAGTATTTGAGAATGCGCTTGTTCCCGCTCACGATAACGGGCGCTTTGCTTTTATCTACAACAGATTTCCTCGGCAATTAACGATCTCATTCAGAATAAATCGGGCTTTTTATCGATTTTCTATTTTATATTTCTCAAGAAATCCTAATGACGAATGGACGAATTCAATCGACGCCGTTCTCCTAACATAACATAATCGCTCTAGCTTATTTTAACAATAATTATTTACGACATCCAAGCAAGTCCACACTACTACTACTACTACTACAACTGCTACTGCTACTGCTACTGCTACTGCTACTGCTACTGCTACTGCTACTGCTACTGCTACTGCTACTGCTACTACATAGATTCTTATGTCCAGCCAGAGTCATTCTATTCAATTCAATTATTACTATTTTATTTCAATTATCAATTATTTAGGAATAAGCTATAAAACATAAATCTTTCAATTACAACTGACATTGTAATTTACATACATAGTACGATGGCATAAAATGTATATATTGTGAGAATTATGGAGAATAACTCTAAATAAGAACGTTAAGTACATTAAGATTGGCTATTAATTTTTTTTTTTTTTTTTTTTCAAAACGCATCACGTGTTTATATTTATTTATTTATGTATTTATTTATTATTATTATAAGACAAATACATTCTTTTAACACGATTCTGCTTCAATATATATCGAGAAATATTTATTTATTGTTTTGTATGTTCTAAAACTGTCGTTTTAGAAAAAAATTACTCAAATTTAGTAATAAATTATAAATGACAAAATTACAACATGATTTATAAATTGTCGATATGCTTCTGAAGAAAATTACAACCCAACCATAACTCTTAAATAAAGTTATTATTAAAAAATGTAATCGTTAAGAATTTATGTTATTCCTGAAACGAACGTAAGTTAAAAGCAGTCATACGAAATAAAATTAATTTTTACTTTTCGATAGAAGAAAATAAAACTTGACAACTTCATTTCTGATTACATAAAAATTATTAAAACAATTGTATTTATTAACATAAAATTTATGCAAATATTGGTTTTAAAGATAGCATAAATTTTATATTCGAGTTCAATTTAATATCAGAACAAAAAAGTATTTATGTATTAAACTTTATCGTAATTACTTTGCTGGTTGTATCATATTATTGTCGAAACATTTTACGAAATAAAGTAAAAATGTTTTTTAGTTCAACAAGTATATTTTTCTATATATTTCGGTAGCCTTATTAAACTTAAATTTCTTAATTTACAATTTACATGATATAAGTTTAATAAATAACAAAAAGTATTTTACTCCAATTTGAAAATATTTTTTATAACGAGTGTAATGAATTATCAAAATAATTTAATTCATATTAAATATTAAACATCAAATTTTTATACACAGAACATCTTTAGAGTATATATCTTACATTATACATTGGAATCTTACAATACTATAAGAGAAATAACAAAAATGTTTTTAACATTTTTTTTTTAATAATAAACAGTTTTATAAGTGTTTAATTTAATGGTTTATAACACTTTCAAAAATAATACCGTTTGTGTAATTCTAAAATGAAAATATAATGCTTCTCTATGGGAATTGCAGATAATCAATAAATGAGTCTGTGTTAGAAAGTAGCTAGAAGCTTTGCTCAATTTCCTCCAAAGATTCATTTTAATTATTTTTAATATATATATAATTTAGATAGCAATTCCTTCTTCATTTTATTTAAGCTATTATTGCCAGTGTTTAAAATAATATATCATCATCTCCCTCATCAAGCATATTAGCAACATCTCCCCTTAAATCCTCTTGTCCAGCGGCGATCAGTTCCCGTCGACGAGCCTCCACCTGTTAAAAATTTTCAAAATCATTATTTAACGTTTTAAAATATTTTACTAATGTAATGTACCAATTTATTCCAATAAAAAAGAACCATTCTATGTCTTAAATTAATTATTATCATATAGCGTGTAGTAAAATATTGTTTTCAAGTATTTATAATATAACAAATAAACACCTTAGCTTTGGCTTGTTTTTTCTTATCCTGAATTTTCTTTAAGCGATAAAATTCTTCTCTCTCAAGCTCATCCAATTCAGAAATAATATAAACTAATGTCCTTTCAATCCTTGGAATGATAACATGCTCAATAGCATTAACACGACGATTCGTTATTTTAATAACTTCATCAAGAGTGACAAAACTAGTCTGCAATGAAGCTAATTCAACCAACAATGTCACTGCCTTTTGATAATTTTTCTTTAATTTAGTCAATTGCTGGCCACCTCTCGCTAGCCCAGCTAATTCATACGTGTCAGTTCCATCCTGATACGATTCAAATACTGGAAGATTTACTCCTGCTACATTGTCTTTCTTTGAGCGAATTTTTATTTGTGCCTTTGTAACATTTTGCAATACAACCTGATTAAAGTCACCAGTAGCAAATTTTGCCTCGGCTAGTGAAAATGCTGCTTCCTTCATAACTTCGCCCATAAGTGTTTTTGTCTGAAGATAAAGTAATTAATCAATTATTAAGCTTGAGACTTTTTATATTAATATAATTATTTTATAATAAAGAAATTTATATTTAATTGAATACATTTAATTAATATTTTAATAAATTTTAAAGGCTACAATGATATTATATAATTCACCATTGTAAAATTAAATACAAAATATATTAAGAAAATAAAATATAAATAATATAAAATAAACGTACCGCAATAATTTTTCCTAAAATCATTCTAAAACGCATTTGCAGAGCGTCAGCTTTTTTTTTAAGCAATCCATGACCTTTTTGTGCACCTGCTAACCGAGATTTCATCAACATTTGTGCTCTATAAGAATAAATTATCAGTAAATCAATTTCCTAAATAAAAATCGATACGTGTTCATATTAAATTATTTTACATTGTAAAATTAAAGAATAGTAATCAATATTTATTATCTATCTATTAACGGGAACATTTAAATTTTTTTAAAGTAACGTTATGATAATAATAATTACACTATCATAAAGTCACGAGACTAAGTTAAATTTTGTATAAATCAGTACATTGTGTCTAAGTAGGGTTACACCCAATTTTTCGTATTTAAAAAACCTGAGAATTCGGTTTCTTATAAAAGAAGTCATAAATAAATGTTAAAGAATCTTGTAAAAATATTCAATTTATACTGTTGAAAGTAATATTTGTAAGTACTTACCCCCGAGAGGGGAAAATAGGAAGTTTATCCTTTCCCGACATGTTATCACGTAAAATGTAGAGGAATAAAATTGATCAGCTGACTTATGACGAACCGGAATCTTATATTAAATTAAAGAAAATATTGGAAAAGAACCAATGCAGTACGAAATACGAAAAATGAAAAGTCGCATTTGTATTATAAAGTAATCGTTACAATTTATTTTTTATTAATGTTAATTAAATATATTAATTAAAATGTCACTACAATGAGGTACAGGGTTAAAAAAGTATTTAAACTTTTAAAATTACATTTTTTTAAAACAAAATATGTAACATTCTAGCTAGCTAAGCCCCTGTTGTAAGTTTAATTGTCCAGGTTTTAAAACTTGTCTTACATTTAAATTTATTCTGGATTCAGAAATATATTTTTGTACTTTTAACCAAACTTCATTATTTAATACACAATTTTTCGACACAGCCCATGGTTCAAATTTATCAAATAATATCTTTGGCACTCCATGATACTTCAATCTAGAACTACCTGACATCACAAGGACATCGCCACTACGTAAATATATGGCATGGGCAGGGTCTTCTTGCTTAAATCCGCCAATTAAAAATATAGCCGACTGACCAAAACTAATTGAGAAAAGAGGAGCATCTAGATGAATTTCAGAATGGTCAGTATGACCGGCTAGAGTTGACTTCATTTTATAATAATTAATAATCGCTGCTTCTGCTTTAAATTCATGAAAATTTAAGACTTTTGCAATAGTTTCAATTAGATCTTTCAAGTCTTCTGGGAATTTTGATTTCAAATCTTCTGAATAAAGCTTGGAATTCCAATTATGATGATATCCTAGAGTAGCCCATCTTAATTTTGATGATAAATCGTTTTTTGGTATTGCTCTATCAAAAGTATTTTATTTCAATTATATGTTCTTTAAAAGATGTAGTAGCATGAAATTAATTATTTACCCAAAACAAGCATCCCACCAAGTTTCATTATTTTGCAATAAATTATGTGCATCAATATTTAAAATACTTGGTTTTCTAGTATATTGTTTTAAACATTTTAAAATCCACTCTTGCTGTCCTTTTGCAGTAAATGGATTTTGTAATAAAATTAATCCTAAAATATGAAAATAACTATCTAAAACATAATTTCAAATATATGTAATTCATAAATTTATAAATCTACCTGGTATATTAATAAATTCATAAACATGCCATTCTTTTATAGATTTCAATCCAAATATAACTTCAATATCTTTTTTATGATTAGTTCTAACATTGATTTTCTTAACCTGAAAGGCATGAAATAATAAATAACCTTAATAACTTTAAAAAACATAAAATACCTTACATTTTCATTTGGATTATTAATTACATCTATTACGTTTTCTAAATTGGGCGGAGGTTTTCGCGCTTTATAATACTTGTAACGATCCTTAAACATATTACAACATTAAATTAAATTTAATTAAAGCTATATTTAACATCTATGTATCAACTATTTAAAAGAATCATTGTCGACTGCTTATTATTTGTACGCGTAATAAGTAACCAAATTTGACATGAACTTTAATTAAATTCATCACCAGACCCATAACATAAAGTGATTAAATGAAAAACAACTATCAAACGATAATAATGGAAGGATGCAAGGGTCAGTCACGTGACCGACTTTGTTGGCTTAGACCGATGAGTATATCGCTTTAAGGCTATTTAGTAATTATCTTTTTAAATCAAGACTTTAGAATCAAGGTCAGCGGGCAAGCCTCCAGATTTTAGTAGAATTGCGTTAAAATACGTTTAGATATTTATTGAAGAAATAAGACAAGAAAACTTTTAACCTGAAAAATTACCGTCTAATTAATTTATATGCATTTGAGAGAAAATGGTAATTATGGAGAAGAGTAAAAAACAGATGTTAGTCGATTATTTTAAAACTTTACTCCTAAATCAGAATAATTATTAAATAAGTATTAAATAATTAAATAATTATTAAATAAGTATTTCAGGAAGGATAATAAGAAGTTTTATTAGGAAGAGTATGAAAGAAAATTCGAAAAGTATTTCATTTTTTTTCAATATGTTAAAATATAGTTTAGTAAGCCATAAAAATATCTGTGACTACTTAGTTACAGCAATATGCACATTTAATTGATTATATAATAGCTTTATCAGAAACAAATAGTTATTTATAGTACCATTCTAAAATTTATAAAGTCCTACTGCAATTTGTATTGGTATTTTTTAAATTAATTCTCCATGTCTAGAGTGCTAGAGTATTACTAGTTTTCCTTAAATAATTACATAAAACAAATAGAAGATTCATAAATCGAATTAATATAATTAATCCCGAATCCATGCAGAATCACAAAAATTGCATTATCTGTTAATAGTAATTATTTGAAAGAGTAATTGCTTTTGGATTTGTCAAAAAGAATGTAGACAGGCTATCGTGAAGCCATTACGTGATTTATTTTTTTTATAATTTAAGTTGATTAAGAACACGCTATAATATTAGAAGACTTTCATTTGAAATTAAAAATTTGAATCTAAGACGAGAGTTCGTACAAAAATTTATGAACCATTGCTATTACTTGTCTATTGCTTTGATATAATATTAAGTTTGTGTAATTATTCCTCTAAAATGTTTGACATTATATTATTTGACGCACGTTGTTATATAGAAAGTAAAAATTCACATGTAATATAAATAAAATAACTACATCAAGGCATTATAGTTTAATTATATTATATTTCAAATGATAATGGCAAAATTCGTAGAATTATTACTTTAAATTAACTGTAAATCCTTGAACTTACCGTTGCAGTATTACTGTTTTAAATTGTTCCGTTCATGAATTAAAATTAATATACCGTATGTATAAAAAAGATGTACAATTAAAGATCGTTAATACGTATTATCCGACATTTATATAATATCTCTGATGCTGTTCCGTAATTGCGATATTTTCATTACTTAGCGAATTTTCACATACAAAACCTCCGTTTTATGTTAAATTAGTTTTATCTATAAAAAAAATGTCCTTTTCTATATATATAAAATAATTCCCTTAATTTTAATTCATTAAAAATAAATAGTCTCAAATTTAAATAAAATTATCTATTGGTCGAAAGACGGCATTATGTTTTATCGTAATAAGTCAACATGTAAGCGAAATTAACTATTTCAGGTACAGATTTTTATAATAGACAAGTTTTTATACAATGCAATAAGTGTATCTGTCTGGAAACAAAGTCATAAATGAATTTTTTATTAAAACTAATTTAAAAATGTTAAAGACAAATTAGTCAGTAAAGTAGTAAAGAATATGTAATTAATAAATCATTGCAATAGCAATAAATCCAGTGGAATATGAACCTTCACATTAACGTCTTTGTCGTGCTAGATTATAAATGTAATCTTGAACAGTAATGTTATACATATATAGTAGTGACGATAATAATAGTATATGCTTATAGTAGTATATGCTAGTAATATGCTTAAGATTATTTATTTAACTTATATACAATAGCTAGTATTTTAATTTTTTTTTCTTCTAATACTTTATTACTTTCACATTACAAATATTCATCGTATATACATGTAATAAATTTATGACGAATGGATAGAATATTTTATAAATTTCAGAAAAAAATAAAACAAAATAAAATATTATATTTAAAATCATTTAATTTTTCATTAAAAATTCTAACTGCGCATGCAGCACAATTTGTATAGTTCTTAAATTACATTAAAATTACATTAAAGAATAAAACTCATTATCTTTTTTGTTATAATTTTAATATTTCTCTAAATTGGAACATTAATACGAATCATTGTTGGTATACAAAATGAGATTAGTTAAAATTTACAATACCTAAGTAGCCACTCATTACATTAATTCGTTGCAAAACTGAAACAAAGAAACTTGGTTTATATTTACGCACATGCATTTATTCATTTTTTAATGCGCTTCTAATTTGAATTTTAAGTATTCAAGATATATAATTATAACCTACTCGTAATGTGTTATACAATTTGTAAAATATCTTTCATGTACATTATGTAATTTCGTATTTAATAATAATGTTGTTTAAACAAAAAAAATAAAAGTAAAGTATTTATAAACTCCCAATTTTTTTAGACGCTTCATGTTTGAAAATTTATTATTTTCCTTTGTTAATGTACTAGGAATACGTTGCAATCATTACATTAATGTTGAAGCGCAATAGTTACATTAACGTTGAAGCGCAATAAATTTATAATTTAATAGTTTTATTTCTACTTTATAATTTTATTTAATAAATATACCTACTATCTTTACCGAATGGAATTTTATTATAAGCATAAAAACATCTGAATAATTAATACTTACCGATGAATCAATGATTTTTAAAATATACTCCGAATGTTCCGATTGTTGATTATTTCGACATTATATATTATATAGGGGCATGTACAGTTTAATTTATTATTAATGCATTATATCGTAATATAAAAACGCCCTATAAGTAATAGCAGTAAAATTGTTTCTTAAAAATAACTGAAAACGACATTTCTTAGATAAAAAAAAAAAAAAAAAAAAAAAAAACTGTTTCATGAACAATAAATTAGAAAGAAAAACATCGAAAATGTTTTTGTCGAATATGATTATGTATTTGTAAAGGTTTTTTAAAGACGCTTATAACGTTAGCCAATAAATCCAATGAATTTTAATAGAATTTTTAACATTTTTAACGTTTGGTGAAAATAAAATAATTTTTTCAAATGGTTTCTCTTGCTGCTATAATAATATGTACAATGCTAATTACAAATATTAAAAATAATTAATTAATGGATTCAATTGGATGTATTCACCTTAGGCTTTTTCCCCATAAAATACATAACACCATTGTTTTAAATGCAATTTTTGTGCTTTTGAAAACATTTTTATACCTGCATTCGAAAGAAAAAACTAGTGTTTTATAATTAACAAATAACGTATAAATTATAGATAAGCTTGAATTCATGGTAATACAGGAATCTTATAAGCAGAAATACTATACCGAATATACAATAACAATAGAATTAATTTTGTGTTGAACAATTTTCAAGTTAACCATACGTCTTATATGAATTCTAAATTTGATAAATATGACACTTAGAGCTCTTAGAGGTAATTTTTATTTAAAACTAATTTGTCCTTGATTTTCTAAAATTCTGTTATATCGGATTTATTACTAATTCTATTATATATATATATATATATTGAAATCCAGATACTTTAATATAGTATTTAATAATATATATACAACAAATTTTTATAAAAATAATTTCTTCTTTTACTAATTTATTCGTTTTTATCTGTAACTACATTTCCATTAATAATAATCATTATAATTAACTGGATTTAAAGAGCATTTTATTTTAATATACAGTAGTTATGACTATAATTTTTAAATTCTACGTTTGTTTTTGTAGGTCTACCACTACACGTGTCTTATATTCCTATAATTCAATTTTAAATTATTTAACCAATTTTTTATTCCGCCAATTCGGTATTTTGATAATTACAGTACATTAAAAAACGTACGCCTTTATTACATGCATTACTTCATACTCGTAAATGACTATTCTATTAAATTAACTCTTATATTAATTAAACTTATAATAAAAATAACAGATTTCTCTCTTATAATGCCCTGTCTTTTTAATGCTCGGATAATATTTAAGCTTTTGATTTTAAGCTTAATTAATTTGGTCACTACTATTTTTCACACTAACTAAAAATAGTTTATAGTTCGCATTATAGTTTATTTTTTAATACTAATTATTATTCAGTAAATAATAAAAGAACGTTCTGCATGAATTTGATTTTCATATTTGTCATTTTGGATATATATATATATATATATATATATATATATATATGTGTACATACCGTGAAATTTAAATAAAATAGTCATTTCAACGAAAGAGAAAAAGAAAAAATCTTCAATTATTAATATTATTTCATTTGTTATATCTTTTTAGAACTTAATACAGCTAACTCACCGAGTTATTAAAATTTTTCACATTCTTTAATTTTGTATATTGCGATAGCAAGCTTAGAGCATACTTTATTGGAATAAAGTGGACAATTATTATTGATTTCTTAATGAGATACTTCTTATGTATGGGCAACTATTTTCATAAATTCTTCTTCTTATTCTTCTATTTGATCGTTCACATGCTAATAAAATTGCTCAATTACCCTGTGTTTCGATAATAAAACGAAGCCTTGCCTTTGATTGTTTCAACTTTAATATACATTGATTACTATTATTATTATTATTATTATTACTATGATATATATATATATATATTTTTTTTTTTAACTATTTTACTAGTGCGGAGCAACTTTCACCTCAGCTTCCTAGTAAAAGATGCATTGCTTATGAGTCACGACAATCTTTTTCACAGAATTTCCAGATACTTTTTCATCGATCTAAACTATCTAGCGACAACTGAATAACAATAATCATTTATTATTCTGACTGTGTATATAGGCTCGCGCAACGCATTATAAGTTTTTCTTTATTTCTAATACTTGAGGAAAGAAATAAGATAAAATATCGATTTGAAAATGAACTTTCACGAGCCTCGGCCATCTCGTCAATTGTTTAAAATTCCGAAATACCGAATTTTACTAGCCAGATGGTCACGAGTTGGTCTTTGGCCGTTTTAACGGATCGGATAAGGAAAAACAAGCGAAACTAGAATTTTTGGAGATGCATCTGTGAGAGAGTAATGTCTGCTGCCAAGTTGCGGTAGTGATCGATAGGATCTTAAAATAAACGAACTGAGCCGAAGAGTGACGACCCGGAACAAACATCGACACTGCCAATCATCCTCCTCCATGGGTCGAAGAATAATTGCTCGTCGTGTAAATGCCTTGGGATATCGAGCTTTCGACTGGCTCCGAGACCCATGATCGATAAAAGACGCCACGTGGACTCGTTGCGCCGATTAAGGGTAAGAGTTGAAAATCGATCGCGGGCTCCGATTCGCAATCCCAGCCCAAGCTCTTAGCCCCTATGGCCACTAAACAAATTAAAAAAAAAAAAAAAAACCGCTTAGAATCTCATGGATGTTGGGAATACCGTTGTCCAGGAGATCGCCCGAGATCTACGCACGCGTAGATCGAGAGGCCGAAGGATTTTCATATGTAGGGGAGTATGCCGCGAGACCTTCGAGGCGCTTATACGAAATGGAAATGCCGCGGCCGAGTGCGATTGTTATCTGCCGTTGGTCACATTTCAGAACGACGTCGTTAGGAAACAACAAAAAAAAAAAAAAAAAAAAAAATCTCCGCACAATGTCCTTCTAAAATTCCCTGGGCGCTCCACTTTCCTTCAAATATTATACAACGCCCACGAATGACTCGCCGCTCGGCTTAAACAAGCAGCAGCGAAATACCCTTTCGTCTTCGCGTACCGTTCGTTAAGCTTCTTCCAGCTTTCAATGCATAGGTAAAGGTATACGTATGTTACATGCAGATGCTCGTAACTGGCCTTGATTTCCAGCTTATGGGAACTAGAGGCTGCACACGGGACTGTGGAATTATGATGCATGTCCCGTGGCTGTTAATTATTCCAAATTCCTAAAGAGGAATTTTAAAAATCCGATACCTTTTAATCGATTTACATCCAATCGTACCGACACCGTGCATAATTACACAATGATATCGTTAAATTAACCGTCCATGCGAGCTCCGGTACTTCGACTTCGTTATTTCGAGCGCATCCAGCCGCATTGCATTGCCTTTGCTTATTACCAATTATTGCAAGTAACTGGTAGAATAAATAGCTTGCTACGTTCGAATATTATAGTGGAACGGAGATCCCATTAAGAGTATGCTCATACGCGCATACGTCCCCCAAGAATTGTTTCCCAAGAATTTTTCGTTACAATCGAGAGCTCAATTCCGGTTCCAAAGTATAATCTATTTAGCCAAGAGGACTGACTAATGGATTCATATGAGAGGGCACTATGAAAAAGCCGATGGACTCAATAGCGGCATAGCGAGCGTCAAAAAGGCTCGAATTAAATCCTTTATTGAATTACAATCAAGAAAGAAAGAAAGAAAGAAAGAAAAAGGAAAGCCAATCGAATCTCGTAAAAACATAATTACTATTAAAACGAGGGTTATTGCGATAGAAGGGGTCGGGGGGGGGTCTATTTTCACTTTTGAATACGATAGATCGGCGTTAATTTGTGCAAAAGCGTTTAGTGACGGTCAAGGGCTGCGCCCTTCAATATAATTTCACTTTACATCGCTTAGATCTCCTTCGATTTCCCGATTTTTCTCATTTCTCGCTTGCGCGTATTCGCATACTCAAATACGTTTACGTAGCTCTTTCTTCGCCGCTAACCCATTTTTCCGCAGTGCCCACCTTTTTCTTCTTCTTCTCTATCGATATTTTTATTCGACTTGCACCGTAGCTTCCGTTTAAGATTTCCAAAAGTAGCATTCGTGTGAGATATCCTAATGAAATTACAAATTTTAAAAATATTCTCTGAAATTAACATGTATTACTAATTAATGCGCCTCCAAAGTAATTTGCGCTTCGAGTATATGATATGATTTTAAACAGTAAATAATAATATTAAAACTATATTTGTGTCATCGATCATAATTGAATTCATTGGCTACTGGCTGACTTTACCAAAACCCTTCGTACTTTTATTTTTTAAAAGTATTTTTACATCCAATGCAAATATCCAGGAAAAACATTCTAATTTAATTATCCTAAGCCTAATAGTCTCGATAAGCTATTGAAATGCATTGCTAAATAGTTGCGGTTGATATATTTCGTTACAAGTCGCCTTCTTATTAATTTTAAGATAAAAATCTTTATTTTAACATTTAAATGAAATCAGAATGAAATCAGAATGAAATCAGAATGAAATCAAAATGAAATATTAAAAAAAAAATTAATTTCATTATCTGATGCGAGCATTATCTGATTGTTGTATTCCGTCATTTATAACAACAATCTATATTTGTCAGATTTTGAAGGTAAAACTGTATTGATTCGACAGATCTTTTTCGTAAGAAAAAGAAGCTAGGAAATAAATACTCTGTAGCCAAAGTAATACAAAATTTAAATGAACGAGGAGCCGAGAGACGATAAATATTTGAAACTAAATCCTGCCGAATGAAAAGCTCAAATGAATTTAACCGATTTGCCTAGAAAATTAAAATATCATTGAACAATATACCGAAACAGGTTTCTCATTCTCGCATTATTAATCAACGGATTATAAAAACATTCCTTATTAATTTCCGACTTTTAATTGTACATTTTGTTATTAATAAAAAAAAGAAAAAAAAAGCCAAGTCTTTTATTATCTAGAATGAATATGTTTAATTAATATTTTATTTCTACAGATATCGGTTTCCCTGCGGATCAGATGTAATAAATAATTTAATAAGCTAAAAGCCTAGGTAGTTGTTGCAAAAAAAAAAAAAAAAAAAAAAAAAAAAAAGTCCAAACAAGTTACAGAAATAAGTGAAAAGTATAAGTACTTTTACCGTAGTATAAAATAATAAAAGAGTCGCATGCCGCGTAAAGTAAATGCGGCCTATCAAGATCCGAGGGGGCGACCATCGTTTCATTGGGAAGTTGTACGGTACATCGAAGTACTCACACGTGCGGTTCTTTCAACGTTGTCACGATTACTTTCTCTTTCCTTGCTTTTCTGATGACATAACGCAACCATCTCTTTTCGTTCATTTTAAAGTAAAAAAAAAAAAAAAACAAAAACAAAAAAAAATAAAAATATTTTTTGTTTTTTATGTTTTGTAACAATTAATTCTAAATTCTAAAAATGTTTTTAAGTAAATTAAATTTTCCAAGTAATGATCGTCAACACGTATATTACTAAAAATTATTTCAATAAAATAATTTATTTCCGAGGCTCTCACAAAGTCCTTATAATTTTTTTTTTTATGTGCTTTTAATCCTGCGTTACAATCTCTACTGTAATTGAGAAAATTTAATCGTAATTTTTCGTGGAAACGTGAACTGAAATCCGCATGTGAAAGCTTACGAAGGCAATTTGTGAGCATTGCGTGTAAACGATGACAACGACAAGTCGTTCAGTATTTTATACTAAATAGTAAAAATATTTAATAATCGCTTCTGACGCAAGAGCTATTAGAAGTTTTTGGCCGACTCTTGTAAATAAAGTGTCGTGTAAAATACCTTACCAACGGCCAATGGCATCGAGATTATTATATAAATTATAAAAATTATTAACGGCTTCATTCCGCGCGATCTCTAATTCATCACGAAAAAGGCCACGCGGCCTAAATATTATATTAAACGTTAAGTACGAACCTTTCCGGATCCGTATCGGCTTATGCAAAAAGTCATTCAATAAGTAAAATTCACTTGTGAAACTCGTCAAATAATGCCCGGGCCATTAAAAGCCGCCCGCACGGGATAAATAAAAGAAAATACCATGGAATGAGCTCCTAGATAAATTTTCTCTGCGTCTTCCGTTATAAGTTTTACAGCCACGCTACGGACAGACTCTTAACAGACGCTTTTAATTAAAATTTTAATTGCACGGCACGCGTAAAATCACATTATTGACCATTATCTAGTATTGTTTAAATTTTTTTTTATTACGGGGTATCGAAAATCACTGGCGACTCATCTACCGAGACTGAAAAATATAAAATGATAAACTATACATGGACAATCGCTCGTCTAATACATTACTATTTCAATATATATATATATGTATAATGATGAGAATTCGTGCCGTCAAAATGCATATTTTTTAATAGATCATTCGATAGATTATATATAGTTGTAGACGCATACTGTAACGCATACATCGTTATTTAATTGAAGTATCGTAAATCGTTATTAAGTTTAATTGTTCAATTGTTTAATCGTGAATTCAAATGTGGGAATTTACATTACACCAAGGCAATGGTTAATTGTAAACACTGATTATCTATCTATCTATTTATCTAGCTAATTTATCTCAATCTCGGAGCTAAAAATATCTTGAAAATGAATGTGTGCGCGGGTATGGTGTAGTTTTATTTGCTATAAGAATCTTAAGATGTATTGCAATGATTTAAAGATTAAATATACCTGAGCTTTACTTTAGTCGAGATAGTGGGTTAAAGATAGTGAATTCGAAGCATTCGTTGCCATTACGTCTTTGAAACGTAAAATTGCATATTTACGTAAAGACAGCTGAGGCCGAGGGAGAGAAGATTCCCTAATGACAGCTGCACAACGGCAAATGTCATATTTCATTGTACGCTTTGTCATTCGTTATTTTGTTAAAAGTCGTTCAGGATCATATTTTACCAGGTAATGGTAAAATTACCGAGCAAAAGTTGATTTGTTGCAATTACAAATACGGTTTGTCCACAGTCCTCGCTCGACTCCGTTAAATCGGTTCTCGCACCCCCCCCCCCCCGAGTCTTTGGTCGACGTTGTATTGACGTGGGACAGGCCGTCCCGAGTAAAAAAAGTCAGGAAGGGTACGGGTCGTGAGCGAATGGCTGAGCGAATGGGTTGAGCGAATCCGAGGCGTATCGAGGAACCAGCCCGGGCAAAAGCCGTGTTCGAATATCCCGCCCGACGGTCGAGCCGCTCGGTAAGGAGTCGCCGCCGACCGTGGCGCCGTCCCGGTCCCTAGGTCCAGCCAATGCGAGGACCGGGGCGCGCTCGCCGTCGGCGCCGTGACGACAGCCGCTAAAAATAGACGGGCATCCTCCACCGTCAGCCGGGATCTAGGCCGCCGCGGCGTTATGATCGAGATTGTCGACAGTCGCCCGCCGGCAGCCCTGGCGAGTAGTAGAGTGTTCGTGGTCGGCAGCGCCGTCGATCGGAGACTCGTCCTCTGGCTCGGCACCGCCTAGCAGTCAGTCGCCTTCCGGTGGGCGCGCACGTGCGCGAAGTGTGTGTTATTGTTTGCCCTTGTGAAGTTGCTCCCGCTCTCCTCCTCCATCCCTCTCTCCCTCCCCCTCCCCCTCTCACCGTCCACCACCCGGCGAGCTTGCGAGGGATTTTTCGAGGGATCTCGAATTCGCGAGATAAGGCTGACCGGTGGATCATCTCGCTCGGGAGCTTCCGTGGCCGTGGAGTAGGTACGGCTGGTGCATTGGTGGCAATACCCAAGACAGCGGCTCGGGAGGAGCCAGAGAAACTCCTGGACCTGGACCTGGAGCTCGACAGCTGAGATGCCGCTACTGCCTCTCCATTATCTGCGCAGTTGCTATTTTTGATACTGTAATTATATACGCATTTTATGTGCGGATTGTTTACGTATAACAATAATAACAATAATAACAATAATAACAACAACAACAACAACAACAACAACAACAACAATAATAATAATAATAATAGTAATATAATGCGATGCTTTGGCTAGGTAATGGGGCGGTTTCGCCGGGCACTGTTACGCACGTAAGCCGTGGGTGCATGTGTGCGGGAGTAAGTAGGTGGGCGCGGGTGGGTGAATGATGTTGTGAAAAACGACACTGCTTTTACTCGGCGCTCCCCGAGGTGGGCAGAGAGCGAGCTTTTTCTCTCTTTCTCCCGAGGCGCCGCCACACCTGCGACGAGCAGCAGCCGCCGCTTTCTAGCCTCCCCCCCTCCCCCCACCCTCTACCGCTCTTCCAGTCGTCTTTCATTCTCGTCATTGATCCTCGTCATTCATTCTCATAGTCGTCGTCGGCGACCTCCTCCTCCTCCTCCTCCTTCTCCTCCTCCTTCTCCTCCTCCCCTTCCACGGTCGGCGGCGGCCCGCACACCTTGCGACAGAGCCAGCCGTCAATTCGATCGACATTTGTTGCGACTCTTTGTTGCATAAGCAGCTGTGATTTCCGCGCAAAGATCTCGAGCGGCACGATGCGGCTAACCCATTTTTACCCGTGCTCGATCCTTTCCACATTGTCGTCGTATCGACAAACGAGCCGACTCCCACCTACCACCACCACCACCACCACCACCACCACCACCGCAACCACCAGCCTTTCTCGATCCCTTGACTTTTACTTTTTAAAACTCAACTTCGACGTCGTCATCGTCGTCGACGACGTCGTCGCGCGCGCGCGAGAAAGAGAGAGAGAGAGAGAGGCTCGGACACCTCCTCACTTTGTATACTCTTCATCGCGATCGATCATGTCCTTCCATCGACTCCTCCATCTCTCGACGAATCTTCGCACGTGACAAACAAAACAACATCAAGATCCATGAGTAAAATTAATAGTCTCGGCTGCTGTTCGCAACTCCTCCTACGATCCACTGCCGCGGATCGACTTTTTCCTTAAGCAGAACTAACTATCCACTGCCATTACTACTTACCAATAGGCCTGTATTTTATTAAATCGGAGTTGCGAAACTCCGATATACTACAGCCTCAAATAACCTTCTCTGGTCTCCCTTCGTCTCTCTTAGCACTTTATTCGTAATATTTTATTGTAAATTAACCAATACTAAACAAATGCCCGAGATCGTTTCTTCGTCGTCATCGCCATAGCATTTTCAAACTAATTTTCAAGCCTCGAGAAAAGTAGTGAAATATATTAAAGGATGTACTATTCATCCTTATGCGCGTATAAATGATATTTATAACGTCTTTCGTATTTATTTAAAATTTTTTGTCTTTAATTTTTTTTTTTTTTTTTTTTTTTTACAAAGCATTTACAATGTTTTGAAAAGAGGCTTGATAAAAGAAAAAAAAAATGTTAAAATGACGAATACCAGTGTCGCGCTCTGATATCAGAATAAATGCTATTATTACTTAACTCTGTGCATTACAGTGTATATAATGCACGATAAACATTAAAATTGCTTCAGCTGCTTAGATAATTCGTTAAATAATTAATTTTTGTAAATAACGACCCGAGTTAAAGATCGAATGAAAATACTTCTTACAAATATTTACATGGGACCGAAACCCTTTCGGTAGACTTAAATGCATATATATATATATATATATGCGTGCGTGTGCACGTGTGTATGGATTATAGCGTTTTAATACGGTCGCTGACATTCGTGTCGGCAGTCGAGGAGAGGCGAGGAGAGGAGCGGAGAGGAGAGGAGAGGCGAGGAGGGTAAAGAAGATAGGAAGAATGGGGAAGGATCGATCAATGAACTCTTTATTATGGTCGGTTTTCTTGGGAGTTTTCGGTCGTTGGGGAGGGCGAGGCCCTTGTGGGAGACAGAGAGGAAGTGGCGCGAAGTAGCCATAATCAGCTGATGGATCTGTAAAAGCGTAGAGGCTGCGTTTGACTTGGAAGGAGGTGTGGACGGCGTCTAGGCGCGTACGTCTTCCCGTCGTGCTCGGGGCTCGGCTAACTCACTCTGACCATTGTCAAGATATGCATACACATACAACGACTCACCCAAGTGAATCCAAGAGACCGCGTGCGTACTCGGAGCTCCCCCTTTCTCTCCCCCCTCCCTCCCTACGCCAATCGATGGTCATGTAAATATCTTTTAATAATTTCGCAATCAATGCTGGATTCCTTAGCTCTGATGCCGCTACGAACGACTTCGCCCTCCGTCCTTTCAACCCCATTTAAGCGACAAGCGTTAGAAGACCAAACCCTTTCGTTTTTTTTCCCCTCTATATTCATAATACTCTAACGAGCCTAACTCTGGTCTGACTTATCTTATCGCTGGAGGGGAAAAAATCACCAGAAAAATGAAGAGAAAAAAAAAAAAAATTAACACATTCGACGCCTCGTTGACTTTAGCAATAAGTTTATACTTTACAAGTTTAAATCTGTATACAATTTTTTAATATAATTTACTTATACGCAAGCTCTGTATTTACGTAGTCGTGCACTTATAGTCCTGCAGACGTGTGCATAATAACAAACGTTCGTACGGAGTAGAGGCTGATAATTAGAAAAGATAAAAGGCTAGAAGCGTAAAAGATAGATGCAGAAGAGCTTCGTTAGCTTTCGAGTCGCTTCTCCGTCCGCTCACTGTCTCTCGCGAGACTCGGACCGTCAGAACAGACCGTCGCCCCCGCCCCCCCCTCCCTCCCGCCACTCAGAGCCCGTTATTATCTCGCCGTATTGCCGCAAAGACGTGAGGGTTCGTTCGTGAAATAAAGAGGAACGAACGAATTCGCGCTTGGCGGAACTTGGCCGCATCCTGAGGCTCTCGATTAATCTCTACGAGCGACATTCCAGCTTACGAGCCTCCAATTTATCAGACACGCGACGACGACGACGACAACGACGACCACGACGACGACGTCTCTCTCTCTCTCTCTCTCTCTCTCTCTCTCTCACTCTCTCACTCACTCCTCCGACGCCGCCACCGCCACCGCCACCGCCACCGCCACTGCCGCAACTGCCGCCACTCCCTCTACGAGGCGGAACGCGCTCGATTCAAGGATACGACGAGCCTATCGAATGCCATGCGATTCCGTGCTCTGGTGTGCAACTCGTGTTCTGACACATGTAGCATACGCGCGCTTATTCATCCGCTCAATACACTCGCGCCCGGCAATCTATGAGTATTTTAAAAGAGCGGCAGCCAAGTCGACGTAGACTCGCGTTTTCGGAACTCTTACCGCGTCTCCGCTCGGCCGGAAAGCCGCGTCCTCGCAGCCCAGGAACAATGTATTGTATTTCATCGGGAGAGTCTGCGCTGACTGTGAGAAGAGCAGCCAGTCCGCCCTGGGCCATTTTAACGAGCCAGCCTCGTTGTCTGTCATTAATCTCATGACCGAACCGACACGAAAGACCGTTCAATGCGATACTCCGTGCAATCTTGCAGTTTCCCCGACTTTCTGAGCTTTTGCCGAGCTTCTGGCGAAGCCGATACCAGTCAGCAGCCTCCATTAATTTGTTTATCCAGACGGCAATAATATCGGGCACGTAAATAGAGCTCGTAAGCGAGGAATAGTAGAAAGCGTTAGTGGGTTAATGGCTCTCGAAGCTTTCTCAAACTATATTTTTCCCTTACGTAAGTCGTAGACATTTCTAACACAGAGTTACTTATCCTTTTTAAAAAGAAGAAGGAAAAGCTTATCGTTCTTCTGATTTGGCTTATTTCTAGAATCGCTCGGACTCTATTTTAACCGGAAACTTTAACTTATCCTTCTCTCTCTCTCTCTCTCTCTCTCTCTCTCTCTCTCTCTCTCTCTCTCTCTCTCTCTCTCTCTCTCTCTCTCTCTCTCTCTCTCTCTTCCCCGTTCTCTCCCTCGTAGGTCTTTAAGCGTTAACTAATCGCTAAATAGTAATAATAATCACTTATCAAGTACTTACGAGAGAAGAATTTTTTTTCTTCTAATTAACCAACAGCCGATGAAAATCTCGATAACTATTAATTATTGAATTATTTAATTATACGCTATTTTATTTCCTACCTTTTTATATACTTGTTTTACTAGGACAATAGAGGACTTGTATCGGTTTAATCAGCTGCTAAATTATTCACGAATTACAATACCATACATCTACGTGGTTGAAAAACAAATTGTATTTCGTGCTCATTGTATTAGGAAAATGTATCTTACGCGAAATTCTTTATATAAATAGACTGGATTTTTTTTATTTTTTTTTTAATTCATACGGCTTAAAATAAAAATTTATCTTTCCCATTTCGTGTTTTTTACTTCTCTCTCCTTAATCGCTTTTATCTCTGTCTCTCTTTATCTCGCGCGCGCGCGCTCTTACTAATTCTTTTTTTTTTTTTTTTGTAAGCAACCTATTACCATTCATGCAATACATACTTATTTAAAAATGAATATAGTTACGACTATAGCGAACCGAAGTGTCAATAAAGTTTCTGAAGTAAAGAGGTTGAGCGCAAGCATAAATCTGTATAATATTTAAATTTATTAAGCTATAATTGTATTAGGCTCTATAAAAAAAAAAACAAAATATGATAGAATAAAATATGACAAATTCATTACCTTTAGCTCTAAATAAATAGTTAACTTAATTTAATTCGATTATCAATACCATTATATTTCTGAGAAGCAATTTTTCCCGGAATTTATTTGCTTTATAAATATTCTGTCTATTTTAGCAATAAATTACATTCATTATAGCGCATAAAATATTTTTCATAAAACACAACACATTTATTTCATTTTCTTATGCGATATTCCTTCGCTCTTCGGTTATAAAACATATTTATGAAAAAGATTATTTAGTTAATTATTATAAATATATTTTTTTTTTCTATTGAGAAATAAATTACGTTTAATTTTATTGTGGCATCGAAGAATACAAGGAAAAGGTAAGAATGCCAAACTTTAAATATTTTATGAGATTTTAACAATTTTTAATATACAGGGCGACAATAATGTTACGATTGCAATTTATTTCAATCTAATCCATTATAAATTTTATCACCGGGCGCATTAACGTAATTACAAAAATATAAATATAATTTTTTGTTATATAAAAAAAAATATATTTTCAGTTAGTTTTTTAATTTTCTTATTCATACACGTAACAACAAAATGTAAACATCCAATAGGTTAGGCTTGTAAAATTTAATCTCGTTTCTGCCTCCTCTCGTCCCTCCCCCCTTTCCCGTCTCTTTCTCACTCATATTTGTTTTACACAGGTATATATCTAATACTGTCAATATTTGAGCTGTATGTTACAATATTCTTTGTTATTCATTATCCAGAGTCATGCAGAGATAGACAAATTTTATACGAAATTGCATTTAACTTCATCTTACATTTATTTTGTATGTTTCTGATATCATTTAAAAACTTATGCAAAAAATTGTGCAGATAAATAATGAAACTTATTCCAACGAAACTTACAGAAATGTAATAAGCTTCACGTAAAACATTATGAGAATGCTGATTTTTCATAAGAGGTTTGATGTATTTATTACATGTAAATTCTGAAAAAAATTATCAGGAGATAATGAATATAAAAAAACATTCTACAATTGTTCGATTCATTTAAGATGTAGGGAAATAAGTTTTTAATGACCGACGATAAGGTTCATCCGAATAGTAAAAATTGTTTATGGTTTACCAATGTTTTCACGAATTAGTTTCGTTAGCAAAAAATATTATTATCTGAAACACGCGCTCTCGGATCACATCGTATAATTTTTCATTTTCTTCAAATTTTTACGCAATGCGCAAAATTCAATTAAAACCTAGAATAAGGAAAACAAGTGCTTAGACTAATAAAGTTTTCAATGTTATGTCTAGGGGCGTAATAAACTCGAGTACCTATGGACACAATCCTTATTCTATCTAACTTCCCCATCGTTTTTCGCTCTTGGACTCCGGATTTACGCAGCTTTTCTTGAAAATGAATTTCGGTCTATGTATTTTGCTCTTTACGATGTAATAAATTCGAAACAATGAAACGAAACAGGAGTTGAATCTCGCTTTAATACACTATTGAATATACTCGGCCAGAAATGCCTACAAAGTAAGTTGTTATCGATCAATGTGCGTGCCCTTACGGTCTGTTCGAAAATTAATGGCTTATTTACGAAGAACAAAAAAAATTTCTTATAAATGGCCGAGCTCGTAAAAAAGAGAAGCTGAACTTTTCCGCGCAGCTTTTATCTGAAAAATAAGTAATTTTTTTTTTTTTTTTTTTTTTATCCTGCATAAAATGATAATTAGAAGCATAATATTAATAATAAACAATAAGGAAGAAACCGACTTTCAATGCATGTTCTGAAAAAAAAATTTCCTTGCTGTTGTTTCGCACAACGAAATATCCAGTAGATGTTATAGAACGTACCGAAGATAATTGAATAATTTGTAAATGATTTGATGTTATACTTTCTTAGCCTGCTACATAAGATTTGCTAATAATAATAATAATAATAATAATAATCACAACGTATGTGTGTTAGTTATAATTAATTATCTTATTATCAAAAGGTAGTGTTGGACACTAACTTATGGTAATTTTTATCTTAATATTATAAAGAATTTTTCAAATTCAACGGACTAATGGAAGCTAATTATTTCTTTTGAAACTCAAAAACCTTATTATGCAAGTATGAATTTAGTTGGAGGCAAAGAAAAGAAGATTTTTATAATTTACAGAACTTCAATTGTTATGACCCACTTGTGTAAACACTAAATATATCATAAATTCTACAGATACGTATACTTCATACTTAAAAGTACTTTGCATTACCCGCCACGAATAACTATGCATAATCTTAATTACTAGTTGTGTACAATTAAATACGTTTATTATTAAATTTCATATTGCGTATTAAAACCGTATAAATGTTACTCCTCGAGTTGATTTCCTCCTTTTTCATATGATCTCTGGCTTTGACCTTTTGTCTAAATTCTATTTCCGTATCGATTGGAATAATAGTTAAAGAGCATTTTATGGCCATAATTATTTGCTGGAATACTAAAAATAAATACCAATGAATATGATCGACAGATATTAAATAACATTTTCTTTCAAAAGTATTGGCACTTAATAAATTTATCATAAATTTTTCGTTGAATTTTAATTAATAATTTCTTTTGTTCTTGCAAAAGTAATCAAATTTATAATAAATTCAGTGATCGATTCCAGAATCTTAATTAATTTATACCATCAAGACGAGGTTTTCATGTAAACAGAATGCAGGGGTATATTATTAGTTTTTAAAGTTAGAGAATAGCAGATTAAAAATTAATGGACAATGAATGTCATAGTTTTAAAAATATAGAATGAGGACAAATTTTTATGCAAATTATTAAAGGAAAAAAGAATAGAAGGAAGTTTAAAAAATAATGAGTTTTAGTATTAAGTACAACAAACTAACAGAAAGAAAAGAACGAGCACGAACTTTGTTTTGTATCACGTATATGAAGGTCTATCAAAACGAAGAAGAAGAAAGAAAAAGAAAAAAATGAGGATTTAAGTATCCTAGACATCTCCGCGTTTGGAAATCCCCAGCGAACAATCGTCCGACTGATACTCATATTAAACACGTGTGGGTCGAAGGGATATATATATATATTATATGCATTACCCAACCATCTCCGCCTTTTCTTTTTTTTTCTCAATCTTTCCGCATGGCCTTAAAGGCCTTCCACTCCAGTATCCGACTTTCGAAATTACCGTTCGTTAAAACTCTTCTTCCTACTCCCCCTTCCCCTCATTGCATCTCATCATTCACTACTTTTTCCTCCTCCGCGTTTTTTATAATGTGACACGTTTGCGCCGTTGCCCAACGTTCTGATTACTGCATTTGGTTTTTTTTCTTTTTCTTTTTCTTTTTCTCTTTCTTTTTCTTTTATATTGTTCAAGCACAGATCCTCTTCAGATTTAAAATAATCAAAATTACAAACTGTAAAATACCACCCGAATATATATAACTTCTGCTAACAAACTGATTTTTAGTCAAAATAAATTATTTGATTTTACTGAAAAAGTCCGGGGAAATTATAAGTTGGACGCTTAAGAACTTTAGCTGACATAAATATTTACAAATTATCATTTAATAATCACATTTTATGATTTGAGATTTAAAGATTCTTTGATTCTTCAAATCTGAAAAATTGTATAAAAGCTCATGCAACAGATTCTCGTATTAAATACAATTTTTGTACGACTACTTATAATATAAAAAGGATAGAAAAATTTAATTTTTAATAATTTCATCTAAATAATTAAGAATATCATAATTCACAAAAGAATGATAATTCGTTTATATATTCATACGTTTACGTTATAAGTCAGAATATTATAAAAGTCTAATAGTGTATCTGTGAAATAAGCATCAAATTAAGTTACTTTACATATAATTTTTAGGGAATTTTTTTACTTATCTAACTATTATCTTGAATTTACGGTTAAATTTTAAATTTATAATATAAAAAATACTGCTTTTTCATATTTGATTATAAATTCATATTTAGATTATTTCATAAATAGAACTTAGCTATTTCAATTTTATAATTATTAAAACCCATTATGTCCATATCTTAATAGATCTTATAATCCTTATCTAATTATGGTTATTATTTAAAAGTTTTTTGCTGAATTTGATTTTACTACAAATCATTCGTATTTTCAATTTTAAATACACAAACCCGTAAAATTTAAAATCAATCGCCTAATCTCTTACAGTTTCAATCAATATTCCAATACATGTATTACACGAATGTCAAAATATAAATAATAATCTGGAAAATAAATTTTGAATTGTATTATTGGATGATAATAATCATTCGGTAATCATCAATAACAAAGATATAATACAGTTTTACAAGATAGAATCACGTAATTAGTTAATAAATAGTTGTATAATAGATATTTTTTTCTGTAAAATGTACAATTTTATTACTTATTTTTAGACTCATGTAATTCATTTGTTAATATAAGTAGTGAAGAATCTGTCCTGTACATGATTTTATGGTATTCATTGTCAAGCGATGTATAAGCAATTTTCCAGCTTTTAATGTGCTATGATAATGAAATCTGAAGGAGAAAAATCTTAATTGATTAGATTTTTGCAAAAACTATAAAGATAATCTGAAGTATTTCTTTAAAGTATATCTAATAATCTTTTTCATTTTTTTTGTGCATATAAGTTCTGTACACTTTTTCTCAACTTTCTTTTGTAGTTTACTTATTAGTAAGTAAAAAAGTTCTTTCTCAATACTAACATTTTTATATTTAAATTTTTTCTTTATGAAATGCCTTTTACAGATGAATTTTATATCGTAATAATTTTTCATTCATATAATTGAATAATTCGATTATTAAAGTTATAGATGTTCAGATATTAATTTAAAATTACAAATACACTTATTCACTTATGATTTTTCTATTACATTTAGATTCTTTAACAATGTATTGGTCTATTTAAAAAATATAAGTTATGCAATATTTGTACTTTATATTTAATAATTTAAACAAATATTCACTTATAAACAAATAGTTGTATGTATTATTTAGTTTATTATTATCTTTATCCTTACTGAATGAATAATATTGTATATATATATATCGATAGATAACGCATAAAATTTTATTTAGAAATTCAATAAAAGAATATTTAAAAAATTCGCTATTTTTAAGTAAGTCTTAGATAATTTATATAAATAATTAAGCAGCTCAATAAGGTCACGGATTGTAAGCGATTCAAGTATAAAAATTTTCGTTGTATATATTATTCATATACGTGCCACCCATGCAAAACCAGTTCTTGTACATTTTTTATTTGCTTTTTCATTTAGACGAATATGAATTTAATTTTTGCAAAAATTCGCAACTTTCTTGTGCGTTTAGATATTATCATGTGATTCTTGTTTCGCTCTTTAACTGGCCTCCGACTACAGGTTTTGTAGTCTTTTATGTATCTACCTCATCAAAAGTTTATTTTTTTACTTTTCATTTGCATAAAACTCATTTGTGCATTTGATAATACAAACGAAAAAATAAAAACTTTTTGATTATATTTGAATTGCATTATTTCAAGATTTTATTTAATTCTTTTACGTTTTAACGAAATATTGATATTTTTACGAGATTTCATTTATTATTATTCTTTAGATATGTACCAAAATCAAATCTCAAACATTTACAAGACTTTGTGATTGGTAGGTAATACGTTTTTATGAATACTATTGATTCGCTGAATATTTAGTGAAAAATAAAAGGTAATTGTTAGAGGGTACCATTTCATTCATGATATCTTTAGGATTAAGTAATTCTTGATCGTCGATCAGAGTTCATTGCAATGTCTGATTATTATTCCGATAAAAAATAAAATTTAAGTATCTAAATTAAAAACGAGTATCAATAGTATTTAATTATAATATATAAGTACAGAAACATTTTATAGAAAAAAAAAAAACATTGGCAGTTATTGTATTTTTTTTTCTTTATTTCTGTACAATTTATACAAATATCATTAATATAATTATTTCATATCTACGTAATGATATGATATTACAGTGAAAATAAATAAAAGTATTGTCTTAATAACTCATTATTTAGCAGAGATACATAGAGAAGGCAATTAATTCACTATTTAGTATACATGGGTACCGGGTAGAAAGAAAATGCAATCGAACAAGATATAATTCATTGTGATTCTTATTTTTTATGGATAAAGCTTGAAGATACTAGTAGTTACATGCAGTTCGTAGATATATTAGAATATTTTAAAACCGTCTAATGGGCTTTTTAGACTGAAAATATTGAAATTGCATTCTTGTCAATTTTCAGGTGGTCGTTAAAAAAAAAAAAAAAAAAAAAAAACAATACAAATAATTCTATCAACGATTTTTTTAAAGATTAAACATTATTTCATTCTTGATGCACTTGTCTCTCTCTCTCTCTCTCTCTCTCTCTCTCTCGCTGTCTTGTTTTGTCTCACTTCTATATGTCACGACCGATTCAAACTCGTTTACAAAGCATCAAAACTGGTTTAAAAATAGTATTATATATATTTTTCACGTACCTGGTAGAAAATGATGATAACAAATATGTTTGATTTTATTATTCGGAGGTTTAAAATTTTATGCTCGTATAAATATACTTAGGAATTCCACGTTAAAGGCAGATTTTAGTTTCAGCAGTTGTAGGCAAATGAACGAATGCTAGTTCATTCATTAATCACATTATGATCATTTAATAAAAAATACATATGGTTATTAACTAATTAAACATAATTTAATGCATTAATGTTTGCTTGAATATTATTCTTATTGCAATTAAAGATTCTACGAATTTTCTTATCAAACTTACAGAGTAGAATATAAAATGCGTCTTTAGCAAATACGCAACTCCTTATGGGACTGTAAGATCAGATAAAAAGCAAGAGGAGAATATTCATAAAATAGACAGTTTTTATGTAAAAAACAATATTGTCCAACTATATTACGAGCAATGGAGGCTAAATACGCGCGTAAGAATAATGTAGCTAATACATACATGCAATCGTCATCAATGTATTTACATTAATGTATTTACATCTGCAATATATTTGTACGTTAAAACATCAAATATTGGTGTACGGATCTTGTTCTTATGTAATTATAATATTTAAAATGTTGTCACGTGTAAAGTGCTTATCTTTATTCTTATTACTTAATTAGACATTTATTTTACATTAATACATTTTAAAAATATTTTCCCCACATTTAAAATACGAGCATTTAGATATATTTTGGCAAAAATGACCTTCTTTCACTAAGTAGACAATTAATATGCAATACTGATACAGTATTCGCATGTTCGAGTAATTAGTTTGAATAATTAATATCGATTCAATTAGAAGGTAAGAAGATAAAAACGCTGTGCTTACATGTATATTTTATATTTAATATGTTAAATTTTCATAATAAACTTATTGATGATGTCATTAGGATAACAATTTTTTATTTGCAACTATAAATGTGTAAGAATAAAATTTTAAAAGATGCAAAGATTATAAATGTGAATCAATAGTTGATAATCGTGTAAATAGAAAAACTTAGGAGATCGTTTAAATGGAGAGAAAATTTATAAATCCAGTCTCAACGCTCGAGTAGAAAGTATAATATTCGATAAGTAAACATGTAAAATAATTGTGTTGTGTTGTTTAAATTTGTAAAGTGACAAGAGGTAGATCGCTTAGCCGAAAAATTTTCAAGTACATGGAAAAAGCTTGAAATACAAGAGCGTATACGAGAGAATAAATGTAGACAAAGATCGGAATACGACTACAAGACGTCGGTGAAATTGTAATTTTATGTATAGGTATATGCGTGTGGCTAGATTGGGACAATGTAGGTTTCACCATCATAATGAAGCTAAAGTACAACATCAGAACGTAAGCCATGATTCTCTCCCATCTTCACCGATCGTTCTCTCTCTCTCCCTCTCTCCCCGGTCTCACACGCTCTCGCACGCTTTCGTTATTGCCTTTCATATACTTCCCACAACTTTTTCATGGCACAAGTGTCGAGACGTTGCTCGTATTTTTTCTTCCTCCTACGGTTCCGCTGCGCAAGTTGACCTTCTTATCGAAACTCCAGGCTTAAAACCGAGTACAACATCTCTCCAGAGTTCTCTTAAAAATACAGTTTTAAAAGTCATCGTCTTCGCGCGTGACTAGGTTTTATTATTATTGTTATTATTATTATTTATTTATTTAATTTTTTTATTGATATTAAGAACCCGTCAGATAATTAGAGGAGCGTTTGAGAATTAAGATAACGTAAGCTGCTAGTAGACTAAAATCAATGTAATTATACATTTGAAACGGTTTACGCAAAAATTACAAAGGATTTCGCAACGTTTAATTATCTCGAACGTTAGTCAAGCAATTCTAACTATTGTACAATACTTTTGTTTGATTATTACGTTGACCAGCTGATTATATATAACACGACACTATACTAATTTGTTTGAAAGATTTTAGAAATATTTTACCAATATTTATACTCTTTTCTTATAAAATATCATGCATTTTAATACAACTCTCGAATTATCTTTTAAAATTCTTTAATTATATGTACATTACAGTATTTCTATTACATTACCTTTTATCTTTCATCTTAATTTAATTAATTTAATTAACCGTTGGCGTATGTTATTTTAATGCTTTTCGTTGAAATTTTTATGTTTAAAACGTTTAAAAAGTTTAACATTGATCGTCTACTATTGTAATAATTTTCTCAACTACATATGAACGTCTAGTTACGTGCGTATTATTTCTTAATTATAATTATTATTTTTAAACATTCATCCTTATTTAAAGATTTCAATGACCGTTAAATATAAATTATAAATAACGAATGCCGACAAAGGACTTTATTGAGACTCTTTGGGGCTTTGTCTGTTATATAAAGGTGTAAAGTACACCCATAATTGGATTGATATGCCCTAGCTTTTGAAATACGAGCTAACGTAAAATAATTTTACGTCATTAAGTGAGGATATTATAACCTATAATGCCACTTTCACTTGAATACTCTTTTTTTTTTTAATTTCCTTAAAACTTTCATTGAGATTTGTATAGAAAATTTCTGACTCGTAGAAATGTTTGTAAGATTGAGAAAGATTCGAAGTTCACGAATAAAATTAAATATAAAAATTAATCTTGCATAACTTAATCTTGCCTAATTATTATTTTCGTCGCGCTTTATATTAATTAATCCAGGTCTTCGGGTAAATATTAATCGGAAGTATACGTGAGGTATTAATAGAGTCGAAAGAGTATCTCAGGTAGCAACTAATTAATCTCAGGTTAACAACGACTGGCTTTGTTCAATGTAATGATTCAATGTAATCTTTGGGACTAATAGAGTTGCCAAAGATTACGATCTAGCGGTTACGTAAACGGCTTCAATAGCTTCAATTGAGCAGAGACATTGAATTTGCCGGCCGATCGATCGTCATTGGTACTCGGTCTATCTGCCAGTCAGTCGTCGGTGCTGTTGTTTACATAATGTATGTATTCCTTAGGCGGCGAGACCAAAATGAGAGCGTACCAATGCCTAAGAAGAGGATCCAACTGAAAAGGCTTCGCAGCCATTATAAAAGAAAAAATTAGCTTCCGAGCCGTAAAATGATTTTGGCGGCGGTTAGTTAGGCTTCCCTAACTAACAAAGCTTTTCTGGCCTAGAAGTCTCGGGGGGAGGGGCGGTATTTTTTACGCTTATACGATTTTTTGCCCGCTTGTGATCTATCAATAGGCCGCGTTTCAGCAAATACTTTTAGCCCGTAAAGTTTGTAAATCCGCGCTTCATGCTTTCGGCTAATGAGCTCCGCGGTGAAATTATTGAATTTACGAGAGACCTTGTCGTTTATTTCTCTCGATCGCGCACATTCGCATTGCTAATGTTACGTGATTCTGCACAGCTCACACCTGCAATATATAGCATATTACAAAATAAGCTTCTTTCCTCCTATTTACGAAAGACCCCCGTTGGGTTTAGATCGAAAACCTGAAACGGGAAGATATTCATTTTCATCGTCACTGCTTACACATTGTCCTCTCATTTACGGCTAAGCTACACATACGTACGTATATATCATTAGCTCGATAGTAAAGAATGCTTATTTATTTGGTGTTGTAAATCTATATACCGACAAACATAGCGACGGAGGCATAAACTTTATTGACATTGAAGAACATTTTTACTTTGATACAATCGAGATGTAATGGTAATGATGCAATTTTGTCAAATAAAAAAACAAAATGAAAAATATGACGTCGGCAATCGATGATTATAAATAATATTTATTTTATTTTTTGTTTTTCGTCGAGCTTATTGATTAATGCAAGGCTTCGGGCTTTCTTCGCGGATGGTAAATATGAATAATAAAAAAAAACCTTAAAGGTGGATAAAATTTAAGTTTTGTTAGCAAGAAGGATCGGATGTAGCAATATTATATAAATTCATAGTCTTGAATCAATCTCGTCGCTGCCGTGGCTGATGTCGAAAGTGTCGAACCGCACGTGCTCGAGTAGACCTAAGGTTTTTTTTTTTTGTTGAGGCGTTAAGAGAAGTAAAGGACAACAACACAATTGGATATGTGGTATGCAGAGAGAGAGAGAGAGAGAGAGAGATACTCCGAGGAACGCAAGTTTATCTTTAAGGAACAATTATCGTCTACGTAGATTGTCGATGTCTCTGTTGTACAGAGGAACACAGAGGCCTCGGTACTGACCGCCGTCAACTTCGTTCACCCTGATCGGACGCAGAGGGGAGAATACGGGGAGAACACGGGGTGGAGAGGAGCTTTTGCTAGTTCACGTGGGTCACGTGGTGATCGAATGTGGCTTATAACACGTGTCGACAAAGTCCGTTTGTACTTTGCAACGTCGACGTTTGTTTTATCCTCAGTTTTCAAAGCGCATATAATATCGCCAGTCGTTGTAAAGTAGATAACGAAAAGCTTACATAGCGCAGAGTCAAAATCCGATGTAGTCTATTTACTTGTACACCGACTGGAAAGTGAAACCGGAGAACGAAGCCGACTCTGATAAAGAATATAAATTTTCATGGACCGTGTTCCGATGTCCTGAATTCCACCTTATTAGCTCCGGTATTATTTTTATCACTGTTATTTATTATTGTTATTATTGTTATTCTCGTTGTCGTCGTCGTCGTCGTCGTTGTTGTTGTTGTTGTTGTTGTTGTTGTTGTTGTTGTTATTCGACGAACCGACGGACGAGCGGACGGACGGACCGAACGAACTCTCTCGTGTCCAAGCCCGATATTTCAATATTTCAATATTTATTCCCCGATGAATCGAGGGCGCCACGCGTTCGTATATAATCCTCCGCCGCGTTAATCATCGACCACTCTCCCTCTTTATTCTCTCT
>RCIC01000009.1:3085000-3095000 GCA_018883505.1 Ceratosolen fusciceps
AACTCTTAATCGACTTCTAAGTCAGTTTATCCAATCACGCAATCGATTATCGATTAGCATTTAAGCAAAATAAGAGAGAGAGAGAGAGAGAGAGAGAGTACCGCGGACTCATGCCGCCTCGGGCCATCCTCACGAAAATAGTGCGCCTACCTCGTTATTTATTGCGCAACGCGCAACGACCGAGTACCCCTCATCTTTAGCGTGAAATATCGCGTCCCAGAGTCCGACTAAACTGATGGAGGGCTTCGGGGAAAATTCTGGCTAATGGACCAATTTGTCAAATTTTCCGGGAAACGTCATTGCTCTTTCAGGATTCCCCTATCGAGGCCCGCAACTAAACACATTCGTACGTTTCTCCGCGTGTCCCATTAAATTCACGTTCTCTCTCTATCACTCTCTCTCATATATATATATATATATATATGTAGCGGGATAGAGGAGGGAGCAGTATTGTACGGTCTACGTTCGTGTGCGTAAGCTGACTCTATGAGGTCGATGTATTTGCAGAGATTGATTTTCCGAATAGGCATGCGAAAAACCACTGACCGACTCTCGCATTACAAACACATACTCGCACCACGAATTATTTTCCTTTCGTAATAAATATAGAAAAATATATTATCATATTTCCACAATGCCTTTGGTGATCTTGGTACCGTCAATTTACAAGCCCAAGTTAATTCGTTCATTCAATGAAAGAGACATAAAATTAGAAAATCCCTTTATAACAGTCGATACTCCAAACATTATAAAGATCGACTAGATAATTTAATTAGATAAATGTTCCCCTCGCCTATGAAAATAAACGATTCTTTGTCAGCTGGCGAACGATGTTGCATTTACAACTAAATAACGTTTAATATAAATTACTCAACGTTAAACGCGAACTCCATTTCCGTCCGTGCAATATAAGCTCGCGAGTTGTTCTTTCTCTTATATATAAATTCCGGGAGAACAAGCGCGCCATTATGACGTTAAACAGACCGAACATAGAAAAGCTTTTATTGTTAATTAATTATGCCTGCTTACTTAATAGACATGGATGTCCGGGACAAGGAGTCGACGGCGGTAAGGTGTGAGGAGGGAGAGCTGGGGGGGGGGAGGCATTAAAAAACTTCTTGTACCCAATGAGTAATTTCTGTTCTTCTTTATTAATAGATAATTTCAGTATTAATGACTGCTCTACAGACTAGTTGTTCTTTCGCAAAAAGAGAATGGATAAAAAAAAAATAAATAAATAAAATAAAATAAAAAATAGCAGTAATAATAGGAAAGACGAGAGGAAGAAAAGTATAAAATGTCTGTCGTTGATTATTATTGCAAACACTTATTGAGATGCTGAGGAAAATGAAACTAACGAAAAATCTTCGGAGATCAAAGGAAAGTCAAGCGCGTCGGGTTGGAGAACATGAGAAGGAAAGCCGAGTCGAGCCGAGCCGAGCCGAGCAGAGGTAGTTTTACTAGCGAAAACCTTATTTTCACTCGTTTCATTCTCTGCATTTTCTTATTAGTCGCTACTCGCTTAGTCGCAACGCAGATTCATATCTCTTTTCAGGACTTCGATGGCGATAATCTTTATGGTTTTATAACTATAAAACAAGGCGCACGAAAACCATTATTGTTATTATTATTATTAATAATACATGTCAATATTGATTTAATCGATTCAAACTCCTAATTTAATCTGCCCCATTTTATTAATATATTGTATGAAATAGGCTGGGAATAAAATGTCCAAATCTAAGCCAATACCTTCATTATTCATATAATTTCACTATGGGTATTTGATAAATTCATAAAAATTGTTACTTGGGATAATAACGAGAGAGAGAGAGAGAGAGAGAGAGAGAGAGAGATGGACTTTCCAAATTTAATGCTTAAATTATTTCTGTTGCCTTAGGTATCGGCGTCGGTATCGAATGAAAGTGCAATAAATTCATAAATGTTTCGACTATTTCTAAGCAAATGTCTCATTTAATGACGCCGCGGGTTTTTATGCGAATATTGATCTATTTCAATTTGGTCCATAAAATAATTCGGTCATGGTGACTCGGTGTCTTTTAAAGTTCATGAATATTTATGTGAAATATTTTGTTCTCCCACCCTTATATATTACATATAGTGTGGTAAGGAATATTTCAGATTTTGTTTAATGCTCCTCTATTACTTATGAGACTTCTAGGCGCTTTATTGTCGCGATCGTTGTTTATTGTTACGCATCAGGCTGCTCCTTATTCTATAAGCTTGAGTATGTATGTGTGTATATATTTGTTGGGGTGGGGGGGGGGGCAAAGGATAGCAGTACAGTCTAAATAACATTGAATTTCGATATCGAGTTCATAAAAATGTATAACTTTACGAAATACTTTCTATCGTGGCTCGTTAGAATACGAAATAATTTGAATCTCGAGCTGAAAAATGAGAAATGAGAAAAATGGCTATATTAAATAAGCTCAATTACTATTACTTTATGTAACTGCTGTGAAACAATAAAAAAGAAGAAAGAAAAGGAGGGGGAAAAAAAAATTATGGTCCGTAATGAAAGAAAAATTGCATGTCGGTCAAGCAATAAAAAATTTGTATACAAACGCGCATTAATTTATCGTGGCACTATGATCGGTAAGTGAGATATAATATAAAAAATTGCCTTGACTCGCGCGAACCATGTAATGAACTATTGTTTGTAGCAAAGAAAGTGAATCTCTGAAAAGTGAGTCGGAGAACCCTGGGTTTCTTCAAAGCAGTTCTTGTTTCAATAAAAATTTTTTTAAAATATCTGTGTTTGTCAGCCAAGGACGACACGAGGAAGATAAAATTTACCCGCTAAACGAGACGGAAGTAATATTTAAGGAAATAATGAAGTACTTTTTATACGGTTTAGTGATAATGATGATGGAGTGGGATGGGTGGGAGGGAGGTGTGCGTTAAAATTTATATGAAATTTTAGCGATTTATAAGAATAATAAAGTAAACGTCATCGTTAGGAAGACAATGATACAAAGGTTATTGGGATTGTTAGGAGGATTGTTGCTAATTATTGCTCAATTTGCCGTTAGATAAGGACGTTAGAAATTATGCACTATTATTAGGAGCGAAGCAAGACTCCCATCGAGTATTCCATATACGTTTCAATAAAGCGCATCCATTAATTGAGTGGAAGTGAAGACGAGGTAGTTCGGAATAAATTAATAATAACAACAATAACAATAACAACAACAATAACAAAAACAATAACCGATGGATCGGATCTAAGCGCGACAAAGTACGAAGGAAGGAGTGCATCTCGCGAGACCACCTAACCTCAAATCTTGTCGATGTATTTGTAAACGATCGAGGACTGTCCATCCGTCCGCCCATTGCGCTGATATCTCGGACGGCGTATGTTATGTGTCGGTGGATTATTGAGTATGGCGGCGATGGCGATAGCAGGAGAGGGAGGGGCAAAGCACACCCGCACGTACTCGTAAGCGAGGAATTGGGTCAGCGGCAACGTCGTCGTCCGGTTATGAATTGTGGGTGATGCCCCTAGGTATTCCCGGGCCTCGAAACCACCAATCGGTCTACGTAATCTCCGATCGAAAGGTACATTAGGAAAATCAGGAAGGACGTTGCTACGAGCGTTGGAGAATCGCGTAAACTCGGCATACTCCTCCTCCTCCTCTTTCTCCTACTTCGCTCTCCCTCTGCCGTGCCTCTCTCGCGCTTCTTTATTACTTCAATAAGCTGAAATGAAGCGTGGGATGCGTAGAGCCCATTTTAATGTGAATTCTCTCGAGTGGCACTCAAATTTCATTGAAGCTACGCGCCGCCGCCACCGCCACCGCTGCCGCCGCCGCTCCCATATATTCTCCTTGCACAAGTCCCCGTTCGGGCAATTGGTCGTCGAAAATATTTTTTTTTGTTTTATGCGTATACATGCGAGCGAAGCCCCGGCAATTCTTTCTCTTTTATATTCAGGAAATTTCGTTTTCGCGAGCTATTTCACAGATTCGTCGGATTAACGAGCGTTCTTCCGAAATGATCGAGCCCCTTCCCTTTTTTTTTTTTTTTTACGATACCAGTGTAATCAATAGCTCGATGAGTCATTAATCCTTCGATCAATCGTCGTCGGGCCGCGCTCGATGCCGTCTTGTCGTTTCTCTGCGTACTATATTCGGTACATTACGGAGTGAGAGACTTTGAAAGAGGGGGAGGGGCCCCTCGCCTTCCCCTCAAATGAACGACTCGCGCCCTAAAACTCGAGTTAAAGATAGCCAAATGAACTTTCAGCTGCCGCGAGGATAAGGCCCTGCGGGCCATGTATAACCTCAACATGAACGTGAACCCGAGTCCGGGGACCGCGGCTGGACTGCTGAGCGTTGCCGCGGCCGAAGCCACGCCCAGGACGCCCGAGATCGTCAACAGCCTCATCGCCATGACGAACCCCTTCGACGGCTTCTCTGCTGGTGAGCGGAGCCGCGACAGGACGGACTCGACCAGCAGCGGGGAACCCAGCCCTCCCAGCATTCAGCACACCTGCAGCCAGCTCATCAAAGAGGGTGAGTGAGTTTTATTTCCTCATTTTCGATCGGCCGATCCGCTTTAAAAGATTTTAATCGCAGCTCCATTCGGCCCATACACTTACCGATACCCTCCCGCCTTTGCAATAAAATTTCATTCCACTAATTTCTTCCATAGGCTTTCCGTGGACCGATAAGAAACGCTTCCTATGTATTTTCGAATTATTCAGATTAATAAATAATTTTTAAATACCGTGTGAGCGTAAACCTAATTGAGGCCGAATGTTTGTATCAATGCACAAGTAGTAGTAGTACCAGTAGTAGTAGTAGCAACAGTAGCAGTAGTAGTAGTAGTAGTAGTAGTAGTAGTAGTAGCAGTAGCAGTAGTAGCAGTAGCAGTAGCAGTAGCAGTAGCAGTAGCAGTAGCAGTAGCAGTAGCAGTAGCAGTAGCAGTAGCAGTAGCAGTAGCAGTAGCAGTAGCAGTAGCAGTAGCAGTAGCAGTAGCAGTAGCAGTAGCAGTAGCAGTAGCAGTAGCAGTAGCAGTAGCAGTAGCAGTAGCAGTAGCAGTAGCAGTAGCAGTAGCAGTAGCAGTAGCAGTAGCAGTAGCAGTAGCAGTAGCAGTAGTAGTAGTAGTAGTAGTAGTTCGCATTGTAACGTCAAGCAATTTAATTTATTAAAATAAGACTTTCATTCGCGGCTTTATGACCTGTAGAATTTAATTGTGAAATAGTAGATGTGCGTGTGAGCCTGCTTCGTGATTGCTTGCACGCACACATTCCTATGGGGGATCGTAAATTAAACATTTACATATTCATAGAAAGAAGGTGCTTTTTCACAAGTAAATTAAAACAATGGCGTGACAATGGGGTTTTTTTTTTTTTTTTTTTTAAGGAAACCAGTGAAACCAAGTGATCTCGTTAAATAGCACATAGGCAGCGAGCAAATACATAGGCGATTACGTGAAAAGCGATTGTGATTATAATTTTAAAGTAATAAATTTACAGACGTTCCAATTAGATACGACTATCGGGATAAAAGTAATTTAAATTCGTGCGAAGCTTGTCTTTTAAGCTAATAATATGAATTAGTTGGGGAAATTACGAAGCGTAATTCGACTATTATAGTGGGAAAATGAGGATAAAAGCGTTTCCGACTGAAGGGAATACATTTCGAAGTCTTATTTACTTAACAATGTCACTAGCGACGAAGATCTAGCTATCGTGCTAACAACAAAAAAACAAGTCACAGCGTATTCGTAATTATCGTGTGCTCGTAATGTCATGCGAATATGATTGTGATTGCGAAACGAAAATTAAATGGTAATTAGTGAGCGAGGCAAAGGTTTAATATAGTATTATAGTAACCGGTAGTACTGTTCAGCTCTAGGACGCGGATCGTGAGACATTTACGAAATGTATAATGAAAAATGACGTAAAAAAATAGAGTGAGAGAGAGAGAGAGAGAGAGAGTAAAGGATGTCGAAAGGGGGAGATTTTTTGTTTTTGTTTAATACGCCCGCCCACTTAATTTTGGGTGTATTCATTATGACGGTAATGTGGCAATAGAGGAGAATAATCGTTAAGCTGAGATTATAAATAAAGGAGAGAGAGAGAGAGAGAGAGAGAGAGAATATCGGCCGAATATCAGTCGAATTTCAGTAAGCAGTTGGTGGGGGTGCGATAATAAATCGACACCTGCTGCTTTCAGGTCTGAAGCTGACGCTCCAGACGAAGAGGAGAGCCAATGGGAGCGCTGACGAGAGTAAAAAGAGGTCACGGAAGGAGGATGGAAGCGCCGATGACGAGGAGGACGACGAGTCGAGTAACAGTAAAACCAGCAACGGGGTAAGTCAGGGCTAACCGCGTACCGGCGTACCCCCTATTAAAAAACAATTGACGCGTGCTGTGTCTTCTGCTTCTGCTTCTGCTTCTGCTTCTGCTTCTGCTTCCGCTTCTGCTTCTGCTTGTACTTTTACTCCTACTGTCGATTCAGTCGATACTCGCTGGATCGCCCGCCCCCTTCCGGACGCTCCATCTCAGTGTCAGATGATTTTGACAATAGTTATTATATTATTAGATGCGGAGAAAGTCTCGCGAGACTTTCAAAATCGCTTTCAAAAGCCTCACTCCGAGCCCATGACTGACTTATTGAATTATTTGCTCGTTTGAAATTTACGACGAGTCCGGCATTACATAATTCGCTTTGGCACTCGGTTTAAAAATATTTCACGTTTTGTATAAAAAAAAACCCCTTAAACAGTATTTTTCATTTTCATTCTCTTACTTTTTTTTTTGTTGAACACCACTCGAACCTCTTGCATACGCATTTGTAAGTAAAATCATAATATATATTCGAGAATACTCCTATTTACTTGATTTCATTATGATTTATATTTGTAAAGTGTACAATAAATACTCGACGATCGTCGTGTTTTCTCACCTTAACGTTTCAAGTGCAATAAGCTTATGCCTCGAACATTGTTTCAGCCCATTCGTACCATTTATTGCTACACCACATTACAAACATATTAATAAATAACTTTTTTTTCTTCTTCTTCTTTTTTTTCCTAATATTTTTAAACGGTTTTTCAAAATATTTCTGCTTATTTGTTGTTATTATTTATATTACTATTCATAATCATGGTCGTCGTTGTCATCGTTATTTTCGTTGTCCTTATCGTTACCATAATCATTACCGTTCTAATTAATATTGTCGTTGTTGTTGTTGTTGTTGTTGTTGTTGTTGTTGTTGCTGCTGCTGCTGCTGTTGTGACAGTTAAAGTTACAGTTACCGTTAATAATGAAGATCCGAGCGCCCGTACATTTGAAAGGACATTATTTTTAGCTCGAGTAAACACGGCCACATTGTCTTATTTAGCAATCTTATTAAACAATTTCCTCTTACAGAGCAAGCATTCGCGCTTTGAATTAAATCTATCCATTCGGACGATCATTAATTTTCATTGTCCGCTCGCTCTCTGTAAATATACTTTAAAACGAAAAAGTAACATTGACCGACGTTTCAAGCCCCATTCAATAAGTGTGAGAAATTAGCGATCAAACGTTTCAAACACTGGCCACACATTTTTCTCTCATCCATCAACTTTAACAAAGAGCTTTAATACTTTTATAAATATTCTACTCGCATTCTGTTTATATGAATAATAATAATAATAATAATAATAATAATATGATGATGATGATGATGATGATGATGATGATGATGATGATGATGATGATGATAATGACAATAATAATAATAATACAATTATTTAACACTGATCCGTAATGTCCGTGGGAACTTACACACCTTTACTAATATTAAATAATTTACGTTACATGTATTGCGACTCCTTTCTTCACATTAATCTTCTTAACCTTAATTATCGAAAATATTCTATTAATGTTAAATTTAAAGACTTAAAACTGTCGCTTAAAACAGTCTGGTTAATGCCTTTTAATTAAAAAATATTTGCGCCTCGACAAACTTAACATAATGAATGTTAAAAAATAGTAATATGCAAAATATGCTTCGGCTCATAAAACTTCTCTCGGTATGAATTAAAATTTTTTGAAGACATTAAGATTTTAATAATCTTTTATAATATAATATTTAAAATTTTAAGGTATTAAACACGAGTGCTTAAAAATATACAATTATAAGTGTTTTAAAGTATTATTAGTAATTTTGTTTACGTAATATAATTGACATTCGTGATTGCTTGCAAGTATAATTTAAGTATTTTATACGAAATAGAGTAAAATTAAAAAACAAACGCATTTCATTGATACGTACGTGCAATTAATTCTATAACTATGTATTTATAATACACATTTAAGGAGAATTAAAATTTTGAAACTTTCTGAGATTATAGTCGATTGTTATTAACAATATACCCGTCAATGTTAAGTATTACATATCGATTCATATACTTGGTTATTTCAATTAAGTAATGAAATATTGACATTTATATCGAAAGAGCCTACTAATAAGTAAATAATTTACATTATCGAAATTTTAACCACCGTTGGTTCACTTGTATAATCCTAATTCTGTCTGCTTTCTTAGCGAATACATTAGAAACTTTTGTCTCTTTCCTTTATTCATTGGTTCTCCTCTTACGAAGGTATAAGACCCGCAATTACGTTTCCACCTTCAATTTCATTAATTTTTAATCAATTTTTAAAACCACGTAGAACTATTTATAATTATAGTAATTTCGTTCGTTGAAGACATTTGGTCCAATTTCGATTTGAGAAGCCAAAATAAACAAGAAACTTAATCACCATTAGTTAATTATTGCCTTTATTATTATTATTATTATTATTATTGTTATTATTGTTGTTGTTATTGTTATTATTATTATTATTATTATTATTATTATTATTATTATTATTATTATTATTATTATTATTATTATTTGAATGAAACATAAGCTGTTATGTTACCGAAGATTTTTAGAAAATCAATTAAATTTTATTTTATTTAGTATTTCCTATGAAAGCTATACATTATGAGTATACGTCATTATAAATGTGTATTGTACTAAATCGTTTACGTATATACGTATAGAAACGTGATGAGTATGAGAAAACAGTAGATGTTTTACGTGAAAATAAGATATTAGTATAATATTAGTATCGTTAAGCTTACGTAATGACGAGTTAGAGAAATAATAAGCTAGTTGTCATTTGACAGATAAAAATCTTTTCGCTCATTATACAAGTTGGTATGGGATAATAATACCATAATAATGAAATATACGGAATATAAGATCTTACGTACTTTAAAACTATTTTAAATTTTAGCAACTACTACTTTATTATTCCATCCAGTCCTCGTACAAACATGTTTTTGATGATTTTTATGCCCGAAATTGGAGATTTTTGCGACTTTTGAGCTAAGCATTGGAAGAAAAGAAAGAAAGAAAGAAAAAAAAACTGGAATCCTTTAGAAGTTGTATAGATGGAAATAAATCATAATTATAGGTGATCGCGAAGCCTTCGTTTGATATTTACTTGTAACAACTCTGTACGGATTTAGTAAAAGAAGAAGTGACACTGGTAATGATCTATTATTATTTCAATCACAATGAATAATGTTATCGGCATAATTAATCTACGCGTTAGATAATAATCCGTGGGTAGGTAAACTCTTATTTTCTGAAACAAAATAATAAATTATATCGCTTTTTCACTTTTGGATCACTGGGAAGTGAGGGTGGGGTGGGGGGGGGTATTATTCATCGTTAATGTCTTGTCATCAATAATAAGTACGTGAAGTAAGTTGTTACGTGGTTACGACCTACCTATGGCTACGAGTGGTAGATCTATTTAATTTCCCGAAATATGCGTTAATTAAGAGAAGGACAATGTTGGTTGGTTGGCAGTTGACTCCAGAGGACGAGGAGCGGAGGCGTCGGCGACGGGAGCGTAACAAGATTGCAGCGACCAAGTGTCGGCTGAAGAAGCGCGAGAAGACGGTGATCCTCGTCCAGGAGT